>CM029020.1:102135677-102252619 GCA_016801055.1 Panax notoginseng
TAGAGTGCGATTCAACAATTCATAGAACATGGTATAATCAAAAATGATTAACCACGATCATAATTTTATAATATCAACCGAGGTCGAGTTAGAGAAAACTTGCACAATAAGTGAGTTAAGAAACTTGCATGTTCGGTTGATTACTGCTATGCATTTTTATTTAGCTTTGTTTGAAAACCTAATCTAGATAATACCGATCTCCAAATATTAGAATAATATCATCACAATTATAAAATAACCTAAACACATTAAGACATAATCCTATCAGTCTATACAAGCACATAAGACCTAATATCAAGTCAAACTATTGCAGTCTGAGTTGAATCCACACAATTCTGACATCCCAACGGCCTAGTCAGATAATACACGAGCCTATTGACCATAAGGCTCTGTCTAAACGCAACACAATTATCTTAGATAATTTTATTAATCAGTCAGAATATTTTTCATAGGTTTATAATAATTTTTAAATAATTATTATCATTTATCATGATCATTATTTCGTTTTTTTCTTATTTAAATACCATAATATTCTATTATTATTAATATTTATTAAATATCAAATATTAATGAAATACGTACACAACATAATATTATAAATAATTTTATAATATCTTAAAGTATTTTTAATACTTTATTATTGCTTTTAAATGATTTTAAAGTAATTTAAAACCATTATTAAATATTTGCCATTAATATAAATATTAATGTATTTCATGACAAAATATCAAAAGTTATATTTTATAACTTAACATATTTTTATAAACTTTAAATTACTTTTATATGATTTTTAAAACATTAATTCTATTTTTCAATAATTTATTTAATATAATTATTAAATAAATCAATTACCATAAATATTAATTTATTAGTAAAAAATCACCACAAATATTAAAAGTCATCAAAAATAACTTAAAATATTTTTTTATACATTATTATAATTTTAAATGCTTTTTCAAGTATTAAATTTTTTTAAGTAATTTATTTAATATTATAATTAAATACCATTAATATTCCAAAAAATATTAAATATTAATGAAATATATTCAAAATTATTTAAAATCAATTTTTAGGCTTTAAAAGTAATTTTAGTAATTTATTATGAATTTTTAATAATAAAAACTATTTTTATCTATTTATTAAATAAAATAATTACTTTTATAATGAAACTATCGCTAAATGTGCCTATAAGCGACAAAACCATGGCTAAAGGTGTTCTTTGCCAACCAGAAGAACCTTCATAGCCAGTTAACCGGGTGCCTTGTTTGACCACAATTTATTTCATGTTATTGATGATTTCTGGGCAGCTAATGGTGTTAGGATTGTAGTATTCATGTAATACTATAACTAAGATCAAGTTTCATGGCCATTCTACAGCAGACCAGAGAGATCTAAGCCTTCGAATTCCTTGTCAGAGCTGTTCTTCATTTCTGGGTTTTCCAGAATGAAGAACAGTTCGTGTAGCCTCTTTTGTGCTTCCACAACTTAAATCTATGCAATGCTTTAGTGATATTAAGATTCCACACTGAAGAAAACATGTAAATGAAGAAATCTATTACATAAAATCCATCTAACAACATCACACCTGACAGATCAAGGCAGGTCAAACCATGTCAGAAAATTTGCTCTTGAAGATTCTGGGTTTTCCAGAAATCTTCATAAGGCAGTTTGGTCAACCTACTTTGACCATGATTATCTATGACTATATGCATGTTCTGGGTGATCTAAAGGCTTGATTTTGTAGTCCTTATATCACACTACAACATCAAACCAACAACATGCTAACTCATTACCAGAAGCAAGATCAGAGGCTTGGAAAACGTTGTCAAACAAAATCTGGGTTTCTGGGTTACCCATAAATCCAGTTTTCGTGCATGGTCAACACACTTTGATTGCTTATATCTTGCAATCTAAACATGATCTAACCCTGTTTACAGTTCCAGATCATAGTCCACATGGCATAGAATAGATCTAAAACATAAAACACACAAAACCATTAACAGGTAAAGATATAAGGCCTCTGACATTCGATTGTCAGACAAACATTTAGGATTCATAGTCAGTTTTGAAAACTTGATTTTCATGCATCTAGATGTTATGGATCAGTGATGTAACAACCCAGATCACTCAATAACATCCTTACACACAACTTTAAACATCTAAACACAACGATTAACATGAATCATAAGGATTTCTAAGTTTAGGGTTTTATTCCTTTTAAGGATTTGATCTTGAATCTGATCATTGATGTTTGTTCTTGACAAGCTAACACATGATATTTGATTAACTTTTAACTCACTCTCATTCTACATTTTCGAATTCTAGAGAGAGGATGATCTAGGTTCATATGAAAAAATAAAGTAAGTATTTTCTCTCTCTTTAATCTATATAAATTGATGCAAATGAATTTGGCTGATGCAAGATGTCACTTAGATCTAATTTGGCTGAGATATATGCACATGGGAGATATAGAGTTAGTGAATTTTTGCAAGATCTACACTCCATCCAATTAAAGAATGCAAAAAGGGTAGTTTAGTCATTTTACTTACCAATTTAATGGCTTAAATGTCATTTGCTATAACCCTTAGGGTCTGACCCTTAGGGTTTAACCCTTAAGGTTTGACCCTTAGAGTTTAACCCTACGGTTTTACAAATTAAATTTTTTTTAGCATTTTCTAATTAGATTTTAAAATAGAAAATTAAGATTTCCAAATTATAATTGGATTTCTTAATTATACTAAAGTTTACTAATTACATTAAGGTTTGCTGATTATGATTAATGTTTCCTAATTAACATTAAAATCTATAATTTAATAATTAGGTTTTTCCAAATTGTACATTAGGGTTTCTAATTTAGCAATTAGTGTTTTCTAAATAATTTGTTAGGTTTTCCCTAATTAGAATTATAATCATAAACACTTAAGCCTTTTAGATCCCAAATTAGGGTTTTCATATTTCGTATTAGGGTTTCGAATTCCCAGAACTGAAATTAGGGTTTTCAGAACCGATTTCTAAGGTTTCTTATTAATCAATAGAATTTTCTAACTGAACGTGGACGTTCTTTATATAACTTTAGATTTTATCCTCGATATAACTTATTCGACCAATAATTGATCCTTAACCACATATTGTACACATATATGACCATACACACAGAACATATACACTTATACACTTAATCCTGAATAATTCACCACAAAAATTTTTAAATCCTTAAAAAATGCAAAATCCATACACTTATTTTCTGTCTAGGATTTTTATTTAACTTTAATTCAATCTTTTAAGATTTTAATAAATTGTCCAAATTCTCAGGTTGTCACAAAACCAGAAAATAAATACTCAACTTTGGTCTGGCCAGGTGATTGCGCAGCTGTGCCCATCCTAGGCCAAATTGCAGCGCAACTGCGCCACAGGGTAGTGATGCTTGATTATTTTAACTTTGATATGAACCTTAAAGCATATGTGTAATGAATGTCTAAAGCTATAATACTTAACATAGATGATGTTTTAAGCATAAGAGCATGTAATGGTTATATAAAACACAGAGTTGTTAAATTTTTTAAGGTTTGCAAAATGTAAGAACTTATGAATCATGCATCCATGAGTTTGAAATGTGCAACGAACATATAGCGAGTCAAGTCTATAATATATATATACATATATATATATATATATATATATATGAATGTTGATGTCAAGTACGTGTGACAACCTAGAAATTCGGTTTGTCCAAAATTTAAGTTTAAAGAATTAGTTATTAATAAAATGAATTTTTATTAATACTATTTTGTGCTATGTGTTTATTAATCGTTCTAGAACCTAGGATGATTATAATACAGGAAGATTCTGGCTACGAGCCAGACTGGATGAGTAATAATTTTCAAGACGAAAATAAAAAAAAATTTGGGAACAAAAATATTTATGGGGAAAAAACGAAATAGGCACTATTCATTCGTTTCTGCTCGGGGATTGAGTTTGAATTTCTGAGAAACGCGTTATGATAGAATTCTAAGATGTGATGGAATATTCAATAATATTTCAGTTATGGCAAACGAAGTTTTCGTCTGCGGACTTAAAACCTAAGGGTTAGGAAAAGTGAGTTCCGAGAATTTAATGATTACGTATAATAATTAGGGTTATTATGCGTGAGAAATACGAGTATGATACTAGTTATTATACGAGTATAGTACGAAGATTATTACAACGTATAATACAAATATCGTATGAATTATATATGAGGAGAATACAAGAATGGGATGCGTAGGATACGATTAGTCTTAATGGATTTTGAGTTCATGGACTTTGTAGAATCCAATTGGACTTGGATTATGTCAAGCCCAACGCTTTGTGAAATCAAGCCCAAGATAGGCCCAATAAGAATTAATGTTAAGCCCCAAACTAAGAAAACGAACCGCGGATCGAACCGATGGGTCACCAGATGGGTAATAACCCATGGGGAAAGCCATGGGGAGACCCATGGAGCATGTGGGCCGGCCACTTGGCCACCAAGTAAAGCGGTTACTTGGTGGCTAACCCATGAATAGTAAGGAGGTTTGGGGGGCGAAATGACTATTTTGCCCCTAGCCTTGAAAATCTATAAAAGGAGAGCTTAAGCTCATTTGCAGTTAATGAAAAATTATCCTACCCTTTAGAGAGAGAGTTCGGATGAAGAGTAAGAGGAAGAGGAAAAGCTAGCCCGAGTGCACGCTTTGTCCAACGGAGGAAGATTAAATAAGAGAGGTAATCTGAAACCTAACCATAAGTAAATTTTCTTTAAGTTTTATATGTTTAAAACATAACTTAATGAGAATAAGAAGTAAAGGATGTTAATAATGATTTCATATGGTTGAAATCATGAGAAAACGAAGAAATAAGAATTAGAAGTTTAGTTTATAAATTTCTTAAGGAAGTATAAGATTTGTAATGAATTTAAACAATCTGAATGTATCATATGAACGATTCGGTGATATTAGTAAGGAATGATGTTTTATAACATCGAATTCTAAGGAAAAGTGAAATCGTAAACAAAATATCGATTAAAAATGAAGAATGAGCGAAGAACGTGAAGAACACGAAAAACGTTGTTGATGGACAAATTTAAAACCATCATAGTATAACTTGTTGTTGATGGATAAGTTTAAAACCATCGTGTATAAGTTAGATGCTTATTGCTTGGTTTGGAACGTTAGAAACGTTCATGAAGAACGGATTAAACTAAGCTATAACGAAGTTATGGCAAAATTTTTGTAAAAGACGATCGAGAAGTAGAAAGTATGTAAATGAAACCGAACATGTAGGGTTTCATAAGAAAGTAAGAGAACATAGAAAACGTGAGTCGTGGACTTAAAAACAAATGAGTTCCGAGTTCGGATGACCGAATTACGGACGAACAAACTAAGAACGTTAATAACGTAAAACGAATGAGTAATCAAATTTAAGCCAATTGAATGGCATGTTAACGGATTCATAATAAATTTCTATCTGAGGGAAGTTGAAGTACGAAAGATAAGGAAGAGAATGGCTTTAGAACAACCTCGTTCCGAGTTATAACGAAGAAGTTATGAGAATTTGAAGTAAGCGTCTCAAACCAGTTTAAGACTTAGAAGCAAAAACAAAAGGGACCCCCGCCGGGGCGGGCATTATTGAAGGCCAAACCCCCACCGGGGCAGGGGGTAGTACTTAGTTTGTTAGCAAAAGTGAGGCCCACCGGGGCGGGCTATTTTAGAGTTCAAACCCCCGTCGGGGCGGGGGGTATGTGAAATGCCCAGAGAGGAGCTTTTAACTGCTCAACTCTTGGGGAAGCATAAGGGATGATAAAGAATATATAGTTCGCCTAATGTAACATTTAATCAAGTAACTTAAACCTTTATTAAATGTTTAACGCAAAGATTGAACATGATTAAAAGATAAAGAATGTAAACGTAAATTACGGAACCGATATCTGGGGACCATAGTCGCGATAAAACGAACGTGGGGGATTACTATGATTGTGATTCCTTAGACGTTTAGTGACGAGGGTGATTTATAACATTCCGATGTTATGGTGTTATTATGAGAGTTAAGTGTAAAGCGTGTAGACGTTGTGAACGCAACGTTATTGAGAAGAACGATCGGTCTTAGCATAAAACAAATAGTATGGCTTTGACATTAAGAAATAATGATGAACGTGGAATTCATATAATGGATAATGAATGAAAGCGATTAAAACCTTAGGGAGAGGTTGAATGGGAGATTAAGCGATGAATAATGTGAACGTTGAATACGTAAACGATCCTCGTGAATCGTATTCGCGTCGGACGAACGTTCCAAGTGTACAATGGTTGTATGACTTAGATGTTGACGAAGGTAGTAAGTAAGATATGATTTATCAAGGAAAGCCGTAACGAATGGTAATAAGATTAATGAAAGTCCGAGTGTGAGTCGGATAGAGAATGTTAGAATGAAGTAAGCGTTAAACACTTTAGCCGACGTGAGGGTTGAGTGTACGCGAATATTAAATGGGCAGAACCTACACTCCGTATATGATTTGACCGTAAGGTAATGAAGAATGTCGAATGAACCAGACATGGTAAGATATGAATAAGTTAATATAAAATGTTTAACGCTATGACCTCATAGTATTGACATTAAATGATCGTTCCGAGTATACAAAAGACTGTATGACTTAGACGTTAGAGAATGAATCCTGAGGTATGTCATTTAGTTGTCAGAAAGTTATAAGGATTAAGAAATTGACTTAACGAACATTATAGTTTAATGGTTCGGATAGGTTAAGATAATGTAATAACCTGATATTTCCTATATAAATAAATAAGAAATTTTGCATATTAATTTATTATTATTATTATTAAAGATGGGAATATGTGCCAAGTAATGTGTATGTATATATGTGATAAATAAAAATTTATTTATTACATGAATAATTTCAAATAATTTTATTTTAGAATTATTGATCATTATAAAGTGTATACTTATCATAATTAATTTTATAGTAGAAATGTCTTTATTATTTATTTTCTATGAAAATATGATTTTTATATTATTTAAATAATATATGAAATCATTATTGGAATTAGTATAATTACTATTTTATTGTATGAATTTTAGTTCAGATTATTAAGTTAATTATTTTAACTTAATTAATGATGTTATATATGAAAGATAAATCAGATATGGAATCCAAACCCTAATTTTGGATTTTGAGCAATGAATGAGAATAAGAATATTATATTAGTTATAATATTATTTTTTAGTGTTATAAATATATATTGTATATGTGTAGACTGATATTGGTTAGTCAATTATGGTGTATCACGACAAACCTTAGTATTACTGTCATAAACCATAAATTTTAACTCAAAACTGGAGTTTAAGGTCGGTCAGAAATGGTGTTATATGAATTATATTGTGTATTATAGAATTTCTGTTAATTAGGAAAACCCTAATTAATATTTGAAAACCCTAATTAAAATTAAAAACCCTAATTTGCTAATTAGGAACCCTAATTACAAATTTTAGAAACCCTAATTATTATTTTAGTAAATTGAATTGTTAATTTGGGAACCTTAATGAAATTAAGGAACCCTAATTATTTAAACCCTAATTTCTATTAAAAACTCTAATTTTAATTAGTGTGTTTTAATTAAAATTTTATTACACTTTAATTTTAAATTTTCAAACCCTAGAAATTTTTTTTGGGAAATTTTAAGGTTTAAAATCTAGTGATTAAACCCTAGAATCAAGTGTCATGAACAAGAATACCATTAAATTGATAATCAAATTACCATTATACCCTTTTTATCCCATTTGGTGACTTATTGATAACAAAATCCTACCATATCTTGGCAAGCCACCCTAGTCTAAGCTATGAGCCTACAAGCTACAACTATCAGCCATGACACATCCATATACATTGCATACATGTTATAGATATAGATCAAGAAAGAGAAAGTCTCATATTTTACCTCATTTGTGCACTTATACTCATCCAAGACTCTCTCTCTAAAATCCATGAATTCTATTACTAGATCAGTCCCAAAACAAAATCCCACTATCACCATAACAGATCTAGAAGCCAGATTCAAGATTTAGCAAAGAAAGGTATAAACCCTAAGCCAAAATTTTAATCATGTATGCTATGTTAGATTTGGTGTTTTTATGTTTAATCATGTTGTATAAGGTGTTAATCAATGATCTGGGTTGATAGATGTTAGATCCATAACACATATAGGCTCGGATTTAATGATTTACAAAATCTGGAAAATGTTTAAAACTGTGGTCTGACAACGAATGTCAGAGCCTCTAGATCTTTCTGTGTTTAATGTTATGTGTGTTTTATGTTATGAACTTGTTCCTTGATATGAGGAGAGTAGACTGGAAGTGGAATCACCTCCATACCATGTCTAGATCTCCAGATATAAAGGGTCAAAGTGCGTTGACCGCTCATGGAAACTGTTCTGGAAAACCCAGAAATTTTCCAAATTTTCTGACAAGCAACTTTGAAGCTTTTGATTTTGCTGATCTATTATAGTTAGTCCATGTTGTTGTTTTGATGTTGTAGTCTAATATAAGGACTACATAATAATGCCTCTAGAACCCCCAGATCTCACACTGAATCGAAATTAATGACGATCAAGGAAGGTTGACCAAACTGCTTGAAGAACAAATTGGGTAACCCAGATTTTTCCCAGATCGTTCTGACAGCATATTCATGAGCTCAGATCATGCTTGTGTTTTACGTTTTGTTATAGTTGTTGTATCTAAGTTGTAATACGTTATATGGACTACATACTTATGCCTTAATATCTCCTAAACATTAAACTGGGTGGATTTAGGGGCCGGTCAAAGTAGCTTAGTAGAATATGAAATTTGTTTTCTGGGTAACCCAGAAAACGTTTGAGTCACTTCTCTGACAGGCTTTGACCGGCATATATCTTGAGATGGTGTTATTGTTATAATGATGTTAGGTAATAGATCTGTTCCTTGACATGTTGTCTACAAACTGAAATTTTAAGAACATAAAAACATCACATAGATTGAAAGTTATGGAAGCCCAAATATGCTTGCACGAACTGTTCTTCATTTCTAGGTAACCCAGAAAATGAAGAATAGTTCTGACAACTTTTTCAATAGCTTAGATCTTTCTTGTTGTTGATGTTTAGGCTTTCACAGCGATCCAAATAGATACCCTGTTAGTTAGTCTACAAGGCCCGACATCTAACACAACTATAACATGAACTGATTGACTGTAATGAGGCCACAAAGGGCGTTGACCGGCCATGACTGAAAATTCTGGGCAGCCTAGAATATGATGAACATGTTCTGACAGCTAGTTCAAAGCTTAATAACTTTTGATTGTGATGATGTATGACCTGGTTATTGGTTGTTACATGTAGTGTGACACTAGTACTACAAGAAAAATGTTTTAGCTTGCCCAGAAATCTTACAGATTGAAATTTATCAATGGTCAAACTACCCAACTCTAAAACTGACATTGAAGGCTAAAGAACACATTAGACTACACTTTCTGTCGCTAAAGACCTAGAGCGACAGTTCTATTAATTTTAATTAATTTAAATTCTAAAAATTATTTAAAAATAGAAAATAACTTCTGAAAATTACAAAAATTATTTTAAAAATTATTTGAAGTTATAGAAATTAATTTTTAATAATTTGACATATTTTTCATAAATATTAATATTTATTTGGATATTATTGGTATTTAATTTATATAATAAATGCATTAAATAAATTAATTAAAAATGATTTTATTGTATTAAAAATTATTTTAAATGATGATAAGGTGTTTAATAATATTTTAAGTTATAAAATATAACTTTTAATATTTTGAGATAAATTTCAATAATTATTTAGTATTAAAGATATTAGATTTATTTAACACTTATATTAAATAAATTAATTTAAAAATGATTTAAATATTATAAAAATCATTTTAAATGAAAATAAATAGTTTAAAAATATTTTAAGTTATAAAATATAACTTTTAATATTTAAAGGTAAATTTCATTAATAATTTGATGTTAAATGATATTAGAGTTATTTAATAATTATATTAAATAAATAGTTTAAAAATAGTTTTATTGATTTCAAAATCATTTAAAAAAGAAAATAAATGAATTAAAAATATTTTAAGTTATAATAAATGACTTTTGATATTTTGATAAATAATAAATTAATATACTAATATTAATAGTAATTATTTAAAAATAATTTTTAATGTTTTAAAAATACTTTGAGTTATTATAAATAACTTTAATATTTTGGCAATGGTTTCATTAATAATTAAATATTAATGATAATAATATTTAAATCATTTAATAATGATTTCGATGTTTGAAAAAAATCATGATAAATTATAGTAATTATTTTAAAATTATTATAAGTCAAATAAAATAATATGACTGATATTTTCAGTTATTGAACTACAGGATAGAGTTTTAGACTCGATAATTACCCGATAAAAGCCGTCGGTACACCGAAATATTTCAGAAATTGATCTAGACTTATATAATTGGACTCGATAAGTGTTTGTTTGTGAACCAATGACTGCTAAAATATATGACAATGTAATTAGGTTATATGCTGACTATAAATAGCAGTACTATGTGTTATGATACATTATTTTAATCGAACGAATAATCTTATTAATGATAGGTTTCGATATAAAAGATTAATCTAAGTTGCGTAACTGTAAGCAGCAGCTCAGGCAAGTTTCTGAACTATTCTTTACATTGTGCAAGTATCTGAACTATTCTTTACATTGTGCAAGTATCCTAACTTTGCATTTACTTTATGCAATTGACATGAGTAAGAAAGTTTTAGAATTATATTATCGTTATGCCAGATTATTAACACTATTGTTATCGATTATGTATCCAATCTTTGTATTCATACATGTTCTTAAATTATCCGATCATTGTATTACTGTATCATTCAGATATTTATTCTGTTCCTATATAGGGTTAGACAAGTGTCCCCACTTGGATAATCATTGTATTTAATCACATGTTGATACATGCTTATTAATTTTGAGTATGTATGCGTTGACATAAAAAGCCGTCTAAGCTATTTGATTCAACTAGACATAAAAATATTGTTGAAAGATAGAACGTTATTGTATCCAACCAGATTGTTTTGGTTCGGATTCCATACTAAGTATGAACATCCCGAACATGAGAAAACTTTTGTGCACCTAAGGTGGATAAAGTGAACGATAATATCGTTCTTGCATGTAGTATTGATCAATACAGGGCGCATTGGGATGATCACCCTCGTGCCCGTAAGTTATGACGGTTTACAGATGAAGTTCTGCTAAACCTTAGCGGAAATTAAAAAAATAAAGTTCACAGTCTGTCGAATGCTCTCCATTTATAGTCAGTACGTAGTTTCAAAAATTTGAGATAGAGATAGATTTGATATGTTGTTATTGTTGGTTCAGCTTACTTCACAACTGTTAATTCGTTGTAGAAGTGTTATTCAAAGAAAATATTTAATTCTTTCAGCTTATATTTATTGTTGCTATTACTTGTTGGGCAATCAAATGCTCATTCTTGCTTTAAATTTAAATGTTTTCAGCTAAGCATGGTCAACCGGAATATTCAGGCCGGAACAAGGGAGAAGGAAAGCAATCAGAATAATCTTATGATTATCTTTTATAATAGTTAGACAGTATTAAGACAATGATATTTATTATCTATCATGTAATGTATTGTAGTAAAGGTTACGTACTTAGGATTAGACTCTGATGTATGTAAGCTAAGTTTGAAATTTATATTATTGTTAGTATTATTCCGCTCATAGAAATGGTATCGTAAAGCACCGAGTTCGGGTTTCAAGTACCTGAATTTGGGGGCGTTACAGATAAAGTTAGGTTGTAGTACAATCGTAATCTTCGATGGTTGGCATATGGGAGCTGGGCTAAATAATTCCTTCAGAGAGCGGAGGTATATACAAAACTTACAACTGATCTAACGTACTATGAAAGATAGTGTAGATGAGACAGGAACTTATTTATTGGTTGTCTGTGGGAAACCACTCAGAGTACCATATGGACTACTAGCAAAGACACGATGTGTACTGAGTCGTAGAAAGGTTATAAGAAGAAGATAGGAATGTAAATCATCAAAGATGATGAATGTATGAATAAGACATCTCCGTATGTCATAAAGCCGTAAAGCGGTAGAAGAAAGTTGGTTGCGTAAACTTAGATTACAAGAATGCAAACCCTAAGAAGTAAAGTAAAGTAAACCAATGCGTAAGTCAAGTATATGACTAATTGGTGTACGTGTTATTTACTTATGTATTATCTAGTGATTGGAATGAGCAGTTCAGCGTAAGCTATAGCTGTGCGTAAGGCAAGTTTCCTAACTTCATTCATTTTATATGAATGCTAGTTTCTTAAACTTCTCAAATGTAGAACTTGAGAAGTCTTGTCTCTGTGCATATATGCGATGTATGTACAAGATGGTAATATGTATGAGGCTTTGTGCCACAATTTGAATACTTCGATGTTTCTATGAGATGAATTGTTTTGTGATTGAGCTGTTCAATACAAGTATTTTCTATTATACATGAACTGTTATTGTTAAGTCTGTGCTTAATGATTCTAGCCAGATAGAATATGTGTGGAAAAAGGTAGAAGAATGAAAGTAATTCGAAGAGTATATGATGAATGGTTTAAAATGATAGGAATCGAGATTATTCCTATTGTTCAAGCTACTTTATAACCTTTGTTCGGTTATTGAAGTCTTAAAAGAATATTTGAATTCTTGAAGTTATTTATTCAACTGCTATGACTTGCTAGGCAATTGAATGCTCACACTTGCTTTAAATAAAAACATTTTTAGCGAACGATGTTAGAAAGAACTTAAGGATCCCGTAAAGATCAAATTGAACGGTATCCAGATGAAGTGCCATTCAGTATGTGAATGTGCGTGAAGATCAAGCCAAGACTTATAATGTAGAATAGTTTAATTAAACTATAGATTAGTTTAATGAACTGTTATGTATCCTTGGTAGCAGATAAAAGTCACTCTTGTACGATGTAAAGAATAATGTAATTATCATTATTTGTAATGAACGAGGTTATAAGGTAATAAAACTTGGAATTTGAGAATGTATGTTGTTATATTTAACCATATAATGATGTAAGTTTGGTAAGAAGTGGGACCGTGATGTACAGAATTCGGGTGTGAAAATAGACCGGATTTCAGGGCGTTACAGAGTGGTATCAAAGCTGATAGGTTATAAACCTTAGGTATGAGTACCTAAGACTATAATCGTAGAGAGAAGGATAAGAAAATCGTTGAGTTAAACAATTAAGGAAGAAGATCACCACGTGATCATAGTAAATCGTAATAACAGTTGTTTTGTTAAACGATGGATGATTTATAGCTAATGCTATAGATGAATGGTACTACGAAGTAAGTACGGGAAGAAGAACTTAGATTAAGTTGTAAAGATTAGCATATGAATTAAAGAAAAGTCTCATGTATATACTTGATAAGTAGAGAATGTTAAGATAGGTGCGAGTTCTTGAAACTTATACTTATGAAAAGTTTGTGACTCATAGCTATATGCTATGTTTCTAAGCCCTAAGCATATGGATTGTCCTTGATTTGTTCTTGGATTACATATTGTGAAGATAAGTTCTTGAACATATATAGTTGTGGAAAGTTCCTAAACACATAAAGTGTGGTAAGTTGACGGACTATACTAAGGTATAGGAATGCTTAGACTGAAAATGAAGTATTTTCTGTATGCTTAGCATTGAAGGTGCTAGAGAAAATTAAGTATTGTCACAAGTAAGACAATGAAGGAAGATGGAGAAAAAAGATATTCCAAGTCATCTAGCTATGCTAGATTTCGAAGTTTATTAAAATCGTGCTAATATGTGCGTTTTGAAAAGGAAAGAATTGGTTCAACTTTTGGAACCAATGGATTTTAAAAGAACTATTCTTGGTATTTTTATGCTAATTGTTTCGGCTAGATAGAAGTTGATTTGAAATATCAAAAAGAATTTTATATCATCAATGCATTTGATGCAAAGATGGTAAAAGGATGAAGTTATTAATGCAATTAAACCTAGTGTTGGATTTGATCTTATAATCAACAACCTGATATGGTATGATGTATAATAATGAAGTCATAAACTGACGAAGTCCTCAGCGTATTATGAAAAGTACGGTATCATGACGGCATGAAACATTTTGATGTATTGTGAAAGAATTTAAAGAAGTAGTCGATTTGACTAGACGAATGTTTTAAGTTGATGTCCAATTTATTGGTATGGTCTAAGCTATTTGATTTAGCTAAGATGAATGGTATGTCATATTTAAATGAAAATAGAGCTTTCTTTGAAGAAGTTATGCCAAGCCAAATTATTTTGGTGCGGAATCTAATGATTAAGTCTGAGGTGAACACACCCCGAAATGGAGTTATACGATGGATTGATCACCTACGTATGAAAAAAGTAGTTTACTTTCTTGGTGATTGTAAACTGACCGTGGTAGAAGGGTTTACGGTGAAATGCTATTAAACCTAGTAAGAGTTCATGGTCGATTTGACCCCTTAGCAAAAGTATGAAATATTTTAAAGGAATTCTTATGTTCCTCGTTATTCCTTCTACTTCATGATTTTTGATAGGTTATATGTAAGACCCCAACTTTCATAAATAAAGATTAATTTTTATCGAAATATGTTTTTGAATATTATGGTGTGGTTTTGATATAATGTTATAGTTGTGGGTAATATTTATAAATTTTGCAAAGTATGCAAGTTGTTATAAAATATTCGATTGGTCAGGAAATATTCGTTTTAAACAGAAAATATTCGTATGACGGCACAATCATTGGTGGACCCCACAATAAAATTATTGTCGGAGTTAAAAAACGACAGAAATATCTTTTTATAAAAATAACTGCGAAAGTTTTACCGTTAACTGTTGAACTACCTGGTGGTAAAAAGTACAGTAATACGCGTGATTGCATAGTAGCACACGGTATTGATTATTGATGCTTACGTAAGAAGCCACTCAGTTTACTCAATTATTGCTACAATAATTGTTGCATAGTATCTCACGTTATTTGATTCAATTATTGTTACAGTATCATCTGCATAATATTTTATATTATTAAATCAATAATTGAGACAACAAAGTTATTCATATTATTATTTAAAATATTGACGATGTCTAGAAAGTTCTATCGAGGAGAGGTTTGGTCACTTAATTGCGCGCCAATAGGGAGAAATCCTTATTGGAAAGCCCCATCTTTCCTGTGAATGATCTTGTTGTTAAATATTGTGAGTTATAATATTAATGATGAATAATTGTTGAAGTATTAAGAATGTGTTTATTGAAGATAAGTGAATTACAAAAGTTAGAGGGGAATAATACAAACTTGGAAAACTTTATGGGTACTAAAGTGTAATAAGTTAAATCAATCTGGACCATTGGTGGTGGTTTTAATAGTAAATTAATTTGGACCATTGGTGGTGGTTTTAATAGTAAATCAATCTGGACCGTCGATGGTGGTTTAAATTATAAATCAATCTGGATCGTCAGTGGTGGTTTTAATAGTAAATCAATCTGGACCGTCGGTGGTGGTTTTAAAAGTAAATCAATCTGGACCATCGATTGTGATTTTAATAGTAATCAATCTGGATCGTCCGTTCTAATAGTAAATCAATCTGGACCGTTCATGAATTAGTTACTATTTAGTTATTTCTCCTATAAATAGAAGCTTAATTCTTCTTTCATTCTCACCAATTCGTTGAGACTCACAAGAGAAACTATAGAGAACAAGAAGAAGAGTATTATGCTACTTCACTATTGCAGTATCCAGTCTTCTACTAAGGTAAGGGGTATTGTAAGACCCCAAATTATTAATAAATAAAATGTAATTTCCTCCATTTATTATTCTGAAATAGTAAGGGTTGATTTGATTAATGTAGTTAGTTATGGGTAAAATGCGCAAATATTTTAAATAAGCAAGTGGTTATAAAATATTCATTGTTGTCGGGGAATATTCGCTTGGTCGTGAAATATTCTTACTGTCAGAGAATATTCGTACGGCGGCGCAGTCTTTTGTGGGCCCCATAACGGAAAGCGATTGGATGAAGAAAACGACAAAAATAAGTTGTTTATAAATAACGGCGTAGTTGTTACCGTTAATAATGTTGGAATACCCGGTGGTTAAAGCACGGTAATACGCGTTGTTGCACAGTAGCACACGGTATTGCACCAATTATTGATTCTTACGTAAGAAGGCACTAATCAATAATGGTTACAGTAATTATTGTTCAATATTTTATTTTATTGATTAAATAATTGCTACGTTGATATTTTATAATTGTCACTACACAGTATTTTCTATTATCGGAGCAATAATTCATATTATCTGAATAATATTATTAGATAACATTATTGGCAATGTCTAGAAAGTTCTGTCTAAGGAGAGGTTTGATCATCTAATTGCGCGCCAGTAAGGAGAAATCCTTATTGGAAAGCCCCCTCTTTCCTGGGAACGGCCTGGTTGCCAGTACTATGATTATGTAATATTATTTGTGTATAATTAATTATTGATTTATATGATGAGAAAAATATTGATTTTATGTGGATATAGATGGAGAAAATTTTTAATGTGACAATTGTTGAAAATTAATATTTTATCTTTTTTTTGATAAAATAATTCATTTAAATATATTGTTTTAATAATATATTGATGGTGATATTTTTACAATGAATGTGGGATATATGAGTATATGAGGAGGAAGAGTATTTTTGTGGCATTAAATGATTAACACATGTTTTGTGTGTTGGTGGACACAATTCTTGACCGAAAATTTATTATTGACTGTAAAATCGCCCGTTTGTGGATTTCGGTCAATTTCTGTTTGGAATTTGGAAAAACTTTCTTCTGCAAAGTTGTAGAGAATTGAATTTCCTATAAAAACTCTCGAGATTCAAATTTTCTGATAAAAGGGCTATTTATTATGAATTATTGAAGTTCTGAAGTTCCGAAATAATTGATTTTTGGAAGGTTTATTTATTATTTTGAAGAAAAACGTTTTTTGGCATTTAAGTGGGCTAACATGTGATATAAATGGGCTGAGATCAGATGTCTAGAGGTGGGCTAAGGAAAATTTGATAAATATATTAATATTATATTAAATTTTCTGCTTTGGTGTTCTAAGCATTTTCTTATAAATAGGGTGCTTAGGTTAGAATTGAAAATCACACCAGAAACACAAGTTTCTCTCTATTTCTCTCTCTATATCGAGCGTATTCTTGTGAGTATTTGATACTTTGAGTGTTGCTATACGGTGCAAGTTTCCTACAGCACTATATCTAGTATTCCAGTCAGAAGTACCGTCTTTCCGAGGTAAGGGATGTTATTTCTTCTTAAATGATATTATTTTCTCCAATATCATTATGCCGAAGTATTGATCTGAACTTTTTATCAAATTTGGAACTTTTCATGTCGGGGTTACTATTCATGAGTTACTATTCACGAGTTACTATTCACCGAAAAATGAAATTTTCTTCTTTTCGTCCAAAATATCTATTCTAGATACTAGCTTTGATTGTATCCATGTTTTGATCATTCTTGAATTTTACTCCACTATAATTATTTATGAGGTATTTTTGGACATGGAATAGCTGAAATACGAATCCTTAATATTTATTATTTTGTTTCACTGGATTCGTTTTCTTTAAAATATTTTTCATCATTCTCAGTCCTAAATGATGATATAATTGAATATCTTTGGCCTGTAGTGCAAAAATTAATAACTTCTGATGAATATCTTTGGCCCGTAGTGCAAAGATGAACAGGTGTTTAGATGAACATGACCAACTGGTGAATATCTTTGGCCTGTAGTGCGAAGATGAATATTGATTGATGTTACAGGGATAAAATGCTGATGATGGACTTTTAAATTCATAGATAATAGTAGATTTCATTCTCTACGTAACTCTTCTATGAATTATTATTTTTCGCTGCGAATATTGATTTAAAACTTATTGTCTATTGTATTCTATTATATTTTTTTCCCTGTTGAAAACTAACGATAATTTGTTCTATGTTATCTTAGTCATAATGTTCTTTACTGGGCTAGTTGAGCTCACCCTTTTCCTTTTTGTTCCATTTTTCTCAGGAGACGAGAATGTAGCGAGTACTAGTCGGGGTATGGAATGATGGTTCTAGAAGTTATTTTAGTAGTCCTCGCCATTTTTGTGAAATAATATATCAATAATTGTAATGAGGACTTATTTGAGTGTGGATATTGTCTAGATGACAATATTTATATTTAAACTCACAGTTCTTATGTTGTAATAGTAAAGATGTAGTTGTTTCTGTACCATGTTATTGACGACTCAAAATGGGTGTTGTATACATGTTTTGGGGGCGTCACAGGTATTATTTCTTTCGTATTCATAAGGAATACTATTTTTTTATATTCATCCTTTAATATGTCGGAATAACCTGTCTACGCGGATTACATACCGTATAACATGTGAAAATCCATTTTCAGTTTCGTATGTTATTTCTTTTCATATTCTTAAATCTAAACTTATTATGGTAAGTATTGCTTCTATAATCCCTGAAATTAGTGGGATATCCTTTAAGTTTTGTGCTTCATCCAGTATCGTTTTATTGGAATATTGATATGAACTTCCTTATTAAATATTAATATTTTCACCCGGGGTACTATTCATGAGTTACTATTCACCCAGTTACTATTCACTAGAATATTATTCACTCGAGTATTCGAGGCACTTTTCATGTTGGGGTACTATTCACGAGTTACTATTCACCCAGTTACTATTTACTCAAATATTTTTCATTCAGGTATTTGAGACACTTTTTATGCCGGGGTGCTATTCACGGGGTACTATTCATGAAGTACTATTTACATGGTACTATTCACAAAAAAATTTATTTCTTTTCTGTCCAAATTATTTTTGATACATGGATATTATTCTTGAATTTTACTCCACAAAGCAGTATCATGTTGACAATTTGGACAATATAGAATTCTGGATAAATTAAATTATAAATCTTTAAAATTTATCATTTGCTTTCATTTAATTGAATTCTTATATCATTGCCATCATCTTCATGCTTATATTGTGATTAAAGTCATCTTTGACTTACGTGCATAGATGGACTGTTGATTAGTATGATTATGACCAGGGATCATTCGGTATAATCATGACCCTTAATGTTACAAATGATGTGATAAAAGTTCCCATTGACCTGTAGTGCATTGAGGGAGAGTGGTTGGTATGATTATGACCAGGGATTATTCAGTATAATCATGACCATTGATTATTACATGAATATCCTTGGCCCGTAGGGCAGGGATGATTCGATGATGTGGTTTATTTATTAAGCTGAGTCTCAGCGATAAAGTTGATGAAAACCTTTTTAAATCATAGAAGATAGTAGATATCATGCTCTACTTGACTCTTCTAATGGATTGCTTGTTCCGCTGCAGTTAAACTTGTTGTCTATTATATTCTATCATTTTAACATTGTTGAAGGCTAATGATAACTTATTCTGCATTATCTTAGTCATAATATTTCTTACTGGGCTAGTTGAGCTCACCCTTTTGCTTTCATTATTCTCTTCAGGAAATGAGAACATAGCTGGGACTAGTCGGGGAACGGAGTGATGGTCCGAGATGGCTGTTTTAGTAATCCTCACTATTTAGTGTGATAATAAATGTAATGATGATTGAATTTGAGTTTGGATATTGTCTATGAGACAATATTCATGTAAAAACTCTCAGCTCTTGTTGTATAATTAAGTTTGTATTTGTATTCTGTACCCTGTATTTGGCGACCAAAGATGGGTGATGTATACCTATTTTGGGGGCGTCACATTAGGTTAGGGAATGTTTGAAAGATAACAACTTCTTTGAAGAGAAGTTGAGAAGAAGAGTAAGCTAAAATTTTGAGGTTGAAATTATGTGAAGAAGGGGAGAATGTGAGGACCCGGGTTAGGGTGTGGTTTTAAGAAATTTCGAGGACGGAATTTTTACAAGGAGGGAAGAATGTGACAACCCGGAAATTCGATTTGTCCAGAATTTAAGTTTAAAGAATTAGTTATTAATAAAATGAATTTTTATTAATACTATTTTGTGCTATGTGTTTATTAATCGTTCTAGAACCTAGGATGATTATAATACAAGAGGATTCTGGCTACGAGCTAGACTGGATGAGTAAGAATTTTCAAAATGAAAATAAAATTTTTTCGAGAACAAAAATATTTTCGGGAAAAAAGACGAAATAGGCATTATTCATCCGTTTCTGCTCGGAGATTGAGTTTGAATTTCCGAGAAACGCGTTATGATTTTTGCCTGCGGACTTAAAACCTAAGGGTTAGGAAAAGTGAGTTCTGAGAATTTAATAATTACGTATAATAATTAGGGTTATTATGCGTGAGAAATATGAGTATGATACTAGTTATTATACGAGTATAGTACGAAGATTATTATGACGTATAATACGAATATCGTACGAATTATCTACAAGGAGAATACGAGAATGGGATGCGTAGAATATTATTAGTCTTAATGGACTTTGAGTTCATGGACTTTGTAGAATCCAATTGGACTTGGATTATGTCAAGCCCAACGCTTTTTGAAATCAAGCCCAAGATAGGCCCAATAAGAATTAATGTTAAGGCCCAAACTAAGAAAACGAACCGCGGATCGAACCGATGGGTCACCAGATGGGTAATAACCCATGGGGCAACCCATGGGGAGACCCCTGAAGCATGTGGGCCGGCCACTTGGCCACCAAGTAAAGTGGTTACTTGGTGGCTAAGTCATGAATAGTAAAGAGGTTTGGGGGACGTAATGACTATTTTGCCCCTAGCCTTGAAAATCTATAAAAGGAGAGCTTAAGCTCATTTGTGGTTAATGAAAAATTATTCTACCCTTGAGAGAGAGAGAGAGAGAGAGAGAGAGTTCGGATGAAGAGTAAGAGGAAGAGTAAAAGCTAGCCCGAGTGCATGTTTTGTCCAACGGAGGAAGATTAAAGAAGAGAGGTAATCTGAAACCTAACCATAAGTAAATTTTCTTTAAGTTTTATATGTTAAAAACATAGCTTAACGAGAATAAGAAGTAAAAGATGTTAGGAATGATTTCATATGGTTGAAATCCAGAGAAAATGAAGAAATAAGAATAAGAAGTTTAGTTTATAAATTTCTTAAGGAAGTATAAGATTTGTAATGAATTTGAATGATCCGAATGTATCATATGAACGATTCGGTGATATTAGTAAGGAATGATGTTTTATAACATCAAATTCCAAGAAAAAGTGAAATCATAATCAAAATATCGATTAAAAATAAAGAACGAGCGAAGAACGCAAAGAACACGAAGAACGTTGTTGATGGACAAATTTAAAACCATCATATTATAATTTGTT
Source organism: Panax notoginseng (assembly GCA_016801055.1). NCBI lineage: Eukaryota > Viridiplantae > Streptophyta > Magnoliopsida > Apiales > Araliaceae > Panax > Panax notoginseng. Next base: position 102,157,139 of record CM029020.1, read on the forward strand.
GTTGATGGACAAGTTTAATACTATCACGTATAAGTTAGACGCTTATTACTTGGTTAGGAACTGTAGAAACGTTCTTGAAGAACAGATTAAACTAAGCTATAACGAAGTTATGCCAAAATTTTATAAAAGACGAACGAGAAGTAGAAAGTATGTAAATGAAACCGAACGTGTAGGGTTTCATAAGAAATTAAGAGAACGTAGAAAACGTGAGTCGTGGACTCAAGAACAAATGAGTTCCGAGTTCGGATGACCGAATTACGGACGAACAAACGAAGAACGTTAATGACATAAAACGAACGAGTAATGAAATTTATGCCAATCGAATGGCATGTTAATGGATTCAGAATAAATTTAAGTTTGAGGGAAGTTAAAGTACGTAAGATAAGGAAGAGAAAGACTTTGGAACGACCTCGTTCCGAGTTATAACGAAGAAGTTATGAGATTTCGAAGTAACCGTCTCAAACCAGTTTAAGACTTAGAAGCAAAAACAGAAGGGACCCCCGCCTGGGCGGGCATTGTTGAAAACCAAATCCCCGCCAGGGTGGGGGGTATTTAGTTTGTTAGAAGAAGTGAGGCCCACCGGGGTGTGCTATTTTAGAGTACAAACCCCCACCGGGGCGGGGGGTATGGGAAAGGCCCAGAAAGGAGCTTTTAACTGCTCAACTCTTGGGGAAGCGTAAGGGAAGATAAAGAACATATAGTTCGCCTAATATAACACTTAATCAAGTGACTTAAACCTTTATTAAAGGTTGAGCGCAAAGATTAAACATGACTAAAAGATAAAGAATGTAAACGCATATTACGGATTCGATATCTGGGAACCGTAGTCGCGATAAAATGAATGTGGGGGATTACTATGATTGTGATTCCTTAGACGTTGAGTTACGAGGGTGATGTATAACATTCTGATGTTATGATGTTATTATGAGAGTTAAGTGTAAAGTGTATAGACGCTGTGAACACAACGCTGTTGCGATGAACGATCGGTCTTAGCATACAACAAACAGTATGGCTTCGACATTAAGAAAGAATGATGAACGTGGGATTCATATAATGGATGATGAATAAAAGCGATTAAAACCTTAGGGAGAGGTTGAATGGGAGATTAAGCAATGAATAATGTGAATGTTGAATGCGTAAACGATCCTCGTGAATCGTATTCGCATCGGACGAACGTTCTATGTGTACAATGGTTATATGACTTAGACATTGACGAAGGTAGTAAGTAAGATATGATTTATCATGGAAAGCCGTAATAAACGGTAATAAGATTGATGAAAGTCCAAATGTGAGTCGGATAGAGAATGTTAGAATGAAGTAAGTGTTAAACACTTTAGCTGACGTGAAGGTTGAGTGTACGCGAATATTAAACGGGCAGAACCTACACTCCATGTATGGTTTAACCGTAAGGAAATGAAGAATGTCGAATGAACCGGATGTGGTAAGATATGAATAAGTTAATATAAAATGTTTAACATTATGACCTCATAGTATTGACATTAAATGATCGTTCCGAGTATACAAAAGACTGTATGACTTAGACGATAAAGAATAAATCCTGAGGTATGGCATTTAGTTGTCAGAAACCCATAAGGAATAACAAATTGACTTAACGAACATTATAGTTTAATGGTTCGGATAGGTTAAGATAAAGTTAGGTTGTAGTACAATCGTAATCTTTGATGGTTGACATATGGGAGCTGGGCTAAACAATTCCTTCAGAGAGCGGAGGTATATACAAAACTGGCAACCGAAATAACTCACTGTGAAAGACAATATAGACGAGACGGGAACTTGTTTGTTGGTTATTTGTGGGAAACCACTCAAAGTACCATATGGACTACTAGCAGAGACACGATGTGTACTGAGTCCTAGAAAGGTTATAAGAAGAAGATAAGAATGTAAATCATCAAAGATGATGAATGTATGAATAAGACATCTCCGTATGTCATGAAGCCGTAAAGCGGTAGATAAAAGTTGGTCGCGTAAACTTAGATTATAGGCCGAATTTCGGGGCGTTATTGTACGAGTGGTTAAGGTATACCTATACCTACCTAGCTATTCTAAGAGTATGATGAGAAAGTGAAATGTAGGTTTTACAAACCTAGTTAGGAAACAATGTAACATTATTATTATATTAAGAATGTATGAAATATATAACTAATGGATATGAATCCATGATTATATAACTGTGTAGGAAAACACAAAGTGCAGATAGCTTTAAGTAGTTAAGTCGTAGTTGATAAACTACGAGGCAGGCAAGTCTTTCAGTTCCTATTTGATATATGAAATCGATAACTATTAGTTGAGCTATATTATGCTATGAGAATTTTGATGTATATATATGAAATGCATATGAGATATGTATAAAATTAAAAGTTGATCTTTGATGATATGCGTGTGAAGTAAATCTCTATGCCTGTTATGTGAGAAGTAACATGCATAGTAAATATTAATTGACTATGAATACATGAACTGAATATGTTATTATATGCTATGTGATGCATGAAAACTTTTAGAATTGCTAGGCTATCGAGCTCACCCTTGCAAATAACTACTTTAGCAGGTTAAGGACTCACGGTAAAGATTACGTGCTACTTGATTAATAGAGTTCAATAGTAATCGAAGGAGATTTATTTATTTATTTAATTATATGCTCTTGAACCATGTTTAAGTTCTAGGAGATGTACATGATAGTAGTTTACGATGTGTAATATATGTTAAGTTGTAAAGTTGTACTATTTAATACATAGAGGAATTTGAATCGAGATGTATACAATAATTCAAATAGAATTATTCATAACATAATTTGATTCAAGGATATGTAATTGATTCAAGTTAAGACATCATTAAAAGATTTATTTTTAAAGGAGATTGAAAAAGTTTAAATTATTCCGCATATTTTTATAACATCGAATATGATGTAAGACAGGAACGGTAAATGACCAAGATTTGAAACTTATAAAAGTTTGGGGTCATTATACAGATCCTGGAAATGGAAAGAATTTATTTTCTAAATTATAATAAACAAAGTTATATTCATTGAGTTATGAATAAAAGATATAAATAGTTGATGATAGTAGTATTTTGGAGGACTGGATCCGAGGTTCAAAAGAGACCTGGATTTGGGGGCTTCACAATTGACACTGGAACTCCAAGTCTCGAAACGATCTCCTTGACGTACAACTTTGCCAACTGATCAAGATTAAATCTAATCTTTATTAGCAAAAGGTGTGCTGATTTCATCAGTCTATCCATAATCACCCAAATCGCATAGTATCCTTTCTGAGTAGTTGGAAGACCTACCACAAAATCCATTGTCATATGCTCCCACTTCCATTTTGGTATTTCTAACGGTTAAAGTAATCCGCTTGGTCTCTGATGCTCGGCCTTGACTCTTTGACACTTAAGCATTTTGCAACACATTCTGCAACATCTCTTTTCATGTTTGGCCACTAATAATGTCGTCGTAAATCTTGATACATCTTTGTACTTTTCGGATGAATTGAATATCTTGAGTTATGAGCTTCGGTTAAGATTTTGTCTATTATATTTGGTACTATTAGAACCCAAATTCTTCCATCGAACCTTAGCAATCCCTCGGTATAAATCTTGTACTTCACCTCACTACCCTCAACTACTCTTTCTTTGATTTTTCCACATTCTTCATCTTGTAGTTGAGCTTTCTTTACCTTATCCACCAAAGTTGAACTAGCTTCCATCTGGAACAATCTTTCATCGAATTCTTTTGGAAGTTTTATTTCCAACTCTAGCCATGCCATTACTGAGATAAGCTCCTCATGGGCAGTTAAGAACATCAACTTCTCTCGACCCTTTCTACTCAAGGCATCGACAATCACATTTGCTTTACCCGGATGATAAAAGATCTCACAATTATAATCTTTTATAAGTTCTAACCATCTCCTTTGACGCATGTTTAGAGCCTTCTGTGTGAAAATATATTTCAGACTTTTATGGTCTGTGTATATCTCACATTTCTTCGCCATATAGATAGTGTATCCATACCTTCAGCGCAAATACCACCGCAACCAACTCTAAATCATGAGTCGGGTATCCTTTCTCATAATCCTTCAGTTGCCTTAATGTATACACAATGACTTTGCCATTTTGCATAAGCACACAGCCTAGTCCTTTATGTGATGCATCACCATACACCACAAAGTTTCATGTATTATCCGATAATGACAACATAAGTGCCATGCTAAGCCTCTTTTTCAAATCTCGGAAACTCTCTTCACACTTTTTCGTCCTAACAAATTTTACAGATTTCCTTGTCAAATTTGTCAACAGAGTGGCAATATTGGAAAATTCTTGAATAAATCGTCTGTAGTAACCTGCCAATCCCAAAAAACTCCTCACCTACGATGGTGTCCTTGGTTGTTCCCAATTTATTATAGCTTTAACCTTTGATGGATCCACTGAAATCCCATCTTTATCAATCACACGCCCAAGAAATTGTACACGTTCTAGCCAAAATTCACACTTAGAGAATTTTGCGTACAACTTTTCCTTCCTTAGCGTCTCTAACGTCAAACGTAAATGGTCCACGTGTTCCTCTTGGGATTTAGAGTACACCAGGATATCATCAATGAATACCACCACAAACTTATCCAAAAATAGTTTAAACACCCTATTCATCAAATCCATGAATGTTACAGGGGCATTGGTCAAATCAAAAGACATTACCAGAAACTCGTTATATCCATATCGAGTTCTGAATGATGTCTTGGGTACATCCTCCTTTCTTACTTTTAATTCATGATATCCACTTCTCAAATCTATCTTCGAGAAGTACTTGGCTCCTTTCAATTGATCAAAGAAGTCATCTATTCTTGGCAATAGATATTTATTTTTAATAATGACTTTGTTTTATTCCCTATAATCGATGCAAAGACGCATTTACCTATGCTTCTTCTTCACGAATAACACCGGTGCTCCCCATGGTGACACACTTGGCTGAATGTATTTCTTGTCTAGCAGCTCTTGTAATTGTACCATCAGTTCATTCATCTCTACCGGAGTTATCCTGTATGGGGCCTTCGATATCGGAGCAGTTTCTGGTGTTAAATCAATAACGAACTCAATCTCTCTGTCAGGCAGAAGTCCTGGTACATCCTCCGAAAACACATCCGCAAAATCCCTAACCACTAGCATCTCCTCCAGTTTCACACCCTTCTTCTGAGTATCGACTATTTAAGCTAAGTACCCTACACAACCTTGACTCAATAACTTCTTGGCATGTATAATCATCAGACATCTCGCTTGTCTTTGCTACCATAGAAGACTACCTTTGACGGAGTCATAAGGTTTACACTTTTTTTTGGCAATCAATTATCGCTCCATAATTGAATAGTCAATCCATTCTCAATATAACATCAAACTCTCCAAGTTTTATCGGGATTAAATCTACTGTCATAACATTTCCCTTAATATTCACCCTACAATTATTGTATACGAACTTAACAGGAATCACCTCCCTATTCGCAATCTCTATGTTTAAAGTGAAATTCAACTCTTCACTAAGCAATCCTAACCTCTTAGCAAATTCATCAGATATAAATGAGCAAGTAGCACCCGAATCAAATAATACATATGCATTTATATTATTGATTGGAATAATACCTGACACAACATCTTTTGATTGCACCGCGTCCTGCACAGTCATGTTGAAGGTCCTGGCTGTGGGTCTGTTTGATGGCGTTGGTCCAGTAATAGCCAATGTACCACCACTGCCACCTCCCTTGCTTCTAATTAGCTTTCTTTTTAGGGTACTCGCGATCAAAATGATCCTTTGACCCGCATGTATAACAAGCATTCTTCTTATGTTGATGGAAATTCGGAGCAATGTGACCCTCATGGCCACAGTTGAAGCATACTCGCTTACCCCTTAAGCACACGCCAGTGTGATTTTTCCCACATTTAGCACACGCTTTAAATTTCCTTTTTTACTAGTTACTCTGTTGACTTCCAGCCCCAACACTCGCATTCCACTTCCTCTTCGGGTTATTGTTATTCCCACCACTACTACCACCATTCTTTCCTTCAATCTCACTCTTCTTCTTTCTTTGTTCCTGATTGTATTTCGTTACGGCATCGTTGCCACCCTCAGCGATAATCGCATTCTCAAGCACTACTACAAACGTCTTCAACTGAAACATGGAGACTCTACTGTACAACCAGGGCTTCAGCCCCTGCTCAAATCTTCTTGCTTTGCGCTCTTTTATATTGACTTGATATGGTGTAAACCTCTCCAACTCATTGAACTTTGCTGCATACTCCAACAACGTCATTGTGCCTTACTTCAGCTCTAAAAATTGCATTTCCATCTGATTCTTTGAACTCTCTGGGAAATAGGTTTTGAAAAATATTTCCTTGAACCTATTCCAAGTTATCACTCCCTGACCTCCTCGAGTTTTATTGGCTTGCCACCAATAACTGGCCTCTGCTTTCAACATAAATGTTGTAAAAGCAACCTTCTGGTCCTCACCGAGTCTAGTAACATCAAAAACTTTCTCTATTTTTGATCCAGGTTTGTGCCTCAACTAGATTCATGGACCCACGGAATTCTGGTGGTCCAACCACCTTGAAATCTTTGAAAGTCGCAGCTTGGTCTTGCGGTTGATTCTGCAGCGCTCCCGTCAATAATGTCACCAACTGTTGAACTGGGTTAGCATTGGCATTGTTGTTATTAGTAGATCCCTCAGGGATTCTTTATCGTGGTTGACGTCCTGGAGGCATTTTCTGTTAAAAATACACTTATTAGATTATTACTCAATCTTTTAAGTATTTTCTACTTCACTTGCACATCATAAAATATCATCACATAACACATAACATCTTGAATAAATATTAACATTTTATTCATTCATAATCTTTAAAGAAAACATAGGAATGATAGCATCCCTGCTATCTACATCACTTTCCTGAACTGATAAAGTTTTAGGATAACATCATCATCATATCCTATTGATGATATAATATTTGAGATTTACATCTTATTTACTGATTAATCACACAACAGTTACATTCTTTATGATGACCTACTAAAATGTTGCAGTGTCTCAAACTAAATCGGATAATACATGACTCAGTCTTGAGCTCGGTTTATCACGGTGTTGAAAATGCCATTCATCTCCTCCATCTTGATCTTCTTTGCTTGTACTTCCCCCTGTGTTACTCCTGCACGCTGAGAAGCTTCCTCGTACACGTCTTCAACTCTTGCTCTCTTGGCGGATTCTTCTTTCAATTTGTCCTTCAGCTTCACAATCTCCTCCGTCAGCTGCTCATTCTCCCCCTCAGTGTGAATCAGCTTCCATTCAATATTACTCAGACACTCGTCAAGATCCCGGATCTCATCATCTTATGTGCCATCGAAGTCTGACGTTCAGCTACTTGCTCCTCTAACTCCTCGACTCTATCTTGAAGCTCAATATTGCGGTCGTATATCTCATCATACATATGAGCTGCGATAGAGTTTGATGGAAACTCTTCCTCTTCCTCTTCCTCATTCTCATCCATCTATTGTAACTCAACGGGGTCTTCCTCATCCGTTTCTACCACATCCTCCTTATCAGGTATACCCTCCTGCACAACCACTGGGACCAACAGAGATGACTCCCTTGGCAGTAGTTATTCTCAGACCATCTGAATATCTCGAGGCTCCTCCTCTCTAGGCATCTGAGGTCCTTCCTCCCTAGTCTAACTGGATTCTCCCACATTAGCCATCCTGACAACAAAAATTTTAAGTTTTTAATTACTAATCGTTTCAATTCGACACTCACGAGAACATAAGTTGCAACCACATAAGCACATAAAGTGTTTTATTATTTCTTTCTTAAAACTCAATAAGAGTTTATCACCACTATCTTTTCAAATGTTACTTCCTAAGGTTTTTCCCCCACCTAAGATTCATAACCTAAAGCTTTGATACCAACTTGAAACACCCCCAAATCTGGGTACTTCATTCCCACAAGATTTGGTGTTCACTTTCTATTCATTCAATTCTAACAACCCAAATATAATAAAATTTAAATAATAAATCTTCTCATTAAAGGGTTACATAATTTAATCAATAAATCTCACATATTCAAATTTAATTAAATTAAATCTAACAACAAATTATTAAATCAACTTGTCACATAATCCAATACAATAAAATTATAATTTTTCTTATAATATCATTTAATAAATTAGCATATCACTTTAATTACTAAATCAAATTAAAACAACAGTATAACAATTCATTTAATCCTTATCAACTCGCTAATTTAATTATTAAATTAAATTAGAATATTATCTCATAATAATTAATTCATCAGTCTTTTATTTTATTTAACTTCAAAATATCAAATTACCAATTATCAACTTAATTAACATATTACCTTAATTAAGTTAATTCCCACAACTCACAAATTATTTATTTAACAATAAATAATCAAATTAACTCAAATTAAATAAGTATTTTTTTAACAATAATCACATAAATTAAAATATTTATTTAATTCAATAAATATTTGAAATTAAAAATAAAATTCTGGATTGTTATAGTGAGATTTTGGAAAATAGGTTTTCAAACGCTTATGCTCAATAGTAATTGATGCCTTTGATACTTCCATTTTATTTAGTATTCGGCTTGATTGATTTTATTTTTGAAATGCAAAGCATCTTCGAGAAAATAAGATACATAGCAGTGCGGGTTCCTTATGGGCATGAGAGTCATCCAAGGATGTCCAGACACCGTAGATAATTTAAAAGTTGGCTGCAGCTGAAAAGTGTCCATCGTGGGAACCGGATCTAGATTCACAGGCTGAATCTTCGATCTTATGGCTCCTAGGCTCACATGATAGATTAATATATACAAAAGCTAGAAAGAAAACTAGATTTAAATAAATATAAACCATTCTAGCTTTAACGGTTCCAGTTTAGTCACTTTTAAACCGGTTAAAAACTAGAGATAACTAGATTTAGAGAAATCTAGTTCACATGCTGGAATATTTAATATCTATATTGCGGAAGCAATAAAAGCAGATATATATATAAAAGCAATATATATATATATATATATATATATATATATATATATATATATATATATATATATATATATATATATCGTGACACCCCCAAAATAGGTATACGCAGCCCATTCTAAGTCACCAAATGCATGGTACATAATTTAAATACAAACTTAATTTACACAACTGTCGTGCAAAATACGACAAAACATAAGTGAGAATTTTAACACGAATATTGTCTTGTAGACAATATCCAAACTCAAATGGAGTCCTCATTATAATTATTATCACACTATTTTATAGAATAGTGAGGACTATTATAGTCACCATCTCGGACCATCACTCACTTCCCCGACTAGTCCCAGCTATATTCTTATTTCCTAAAGAGAACAATGAAAGAAAAGGGTGAGCTCAACTAGTCCAGTAAGGAATATTATAACTAAGATAATATAGAATAAATTATCCATAGCCTTCAATAGTGTAAAAACTGATAGAATACAATAGACAACAAGTTTAACTACAGCAGAATAAGCAATCCATTAGAAGAGTCAAGTAGAGCATGATATGTAAGACCCCAACTTTTATGAATAAAGATTAATTTTCTCAAAATATATTTTTAATATTATGGTGGGGATTTGATATAATGTTATAGTTGTGGGTAATATTTATAAATTTTGCAAAGTTAACAAGTTGTTATAAAATATTCGATTGGTCGGAGAATATTTGTTTTAACAGAGAATATTCGTACGACGGCACAATCATTGGTGAACCCCACAATGGAATTACTGTCGGAGTTAGAAAACGATAGAAATATTTTTTTATAAAAATAACGACGAGAGTTTTACCATTAACTGTTGAAATACCCGGTGATAAAAGTACAGTAATACGTGTGGTTACATAGTAGCACACAGTATTGATTATTGATGCTTACGTGAGAAGTCACTCAGTTATACTACATTATTGCTACAGTAATTGCTGCATAGTATCTCACGTTATTGATTCAATTATTGTCACAATATTTTATATTATTAAATCAATAATCGAGACGACAAAGTTATTTATATTATTATTTGTATTATTGACAATGTCTAGAAAGTTCTGTCAAGGAAAGGGTTTTGGTCACCTAATTGCACACTAATAGGGAGAAATCCTTGTCGAAAAGCCCCCTATTTCCTGAGAATGATCTGGTTATTAACATTGCAAGTTATAATATTAATGATGAATGTTATTAAAAATATATTTTATGAAGCCAAGTGAGTTGAGATAAATAGAGGGGATTTTTACGAAGTATTTGTTGTATATTTTGCTTATTATTTGGACCCCCACTTACCTATTTTTCAAAATTATTGATAGAAGTTATATCAGTTTTGTTATATATATATATATATATATATATATATATATATATATATATATATATATATATATAATGAGTTTTCTTTTTTTTATAAAAAATAGAAAATATTATATTTTATTGTTTGTATAGTGTGTTTACTATGCAGCATAGTGTTGTATAGTAAATCATGTGAAATCTGAAATTTTTCGTGATTATGCAATTGTTGCGGCTGTGATTATTTCTTAACAATGCCCCTTCCATTCTCCTATAAATATGATGCTTAGTTTTGAAATGAAAATCACACCAGAATAAGAAAATTCTTCTTCTATAATATTGAGCATATTTCTTTTGAGTTTAAGAAAGCTTTGAATGTAGAAAATAATATAAGTTTTCTTCAAGAATATCCCTGTTATACCAGTCAGAAGTACTCTCTTTTTAAGGTAAGGGATATTATTTTTGTTCAATATTCGTAAGAATTAATATTTTCTTCGATACTCTGTAGTATGTAAGTAATATTATTTCGTTTCAGATTCCGAAGTCTACACTCATTTTGTTAAAATATTACTTCTATACTCCGTAAAATTAGTAGAATATCCTTGAAATTTGCGCTTCATCTAGTATCTTTTCACGAAAATATTATTCTAAACATTCTTGATAATTTTTAATCTTTTCATGCTGGGATACTATTCATGAAGTACTATTCACGGGGTACTATTCACTCGGGGTACTATTCATGACAAAAATTGATTTCTTTTCTGTCCAAATCATTTTTGATACAATATTATTCTTGAATTTTACTCCACAAAGCAGTATCAGGTTGACAATTTGGACATTATTGAATTTTGGATAAATTGAATTATAAATCTTTAAAATTTATCCTTGCTCTCATTTAATTGAATTCTTATATCATTGTCATCATTCTCATGCTTATATTATGATGAAAGTCATCTTTGGCCCGTAGTGCATAGATGGACTGTTATGATTATGACCAGTGATTATTCGGTATAATCATGACCTATAATGTTACAAATGATATGATAAACGTCCTCATTGGCCCGTAGTGCATTGATGGAAAGGTGTTGGCATACTAACGAATATCATTGGTCCGTAGTGCATGGATAATTCGATGATGTGATAATAATGAATATCCTTGGCCCGTAGTGCATGGATAATTCAGTGATGTGGATTATTTATTGAGCTGAGTCTCAGCGATAAAATTGATGATAAACTTTTAAATCATAGAAGATAGTAGATATTATGCTCTACTTGACTCTTCTAATGGATTACTTGTTCTGCTGCAGTTAAACTTGTTTTTTATTATATTCTATCAGTATAACACTGTTGAAGGCTAACGATAATTTATTCTGTATTATCTTAGTCATAATATTACCCTTTTGCTTTCATTGTTCTCTTCAAGAAATGAGAACGTAGTTATAAGTAGGTTTTATACCTACTTATCCGGTATCTATTACCTAAATTAGTTGTTTAAACCTATGTTTTATAGTTACTTTGCATGCATTGTCTGCTCATTTCATACATTTTATGTTATTTTGTAGGCTATGACACGACATTGGCATGAAGAAGCAAGAAAAAGCAATTCGGACATCTTTTGGACTAAAATATGTAAGCAAATGCAAGAAGGGAAGATTGCAAAGCTTTTAACACCAAGTTGGATGCATGTTCTTAGCTTGGAACTTGGATTTTATTGTAGATCTACTTCTTAGCTTTCTGAAGTATCTTGAATCATCCCAATCGAAGTTCAAATGCGAGAGTTATGGTCTTTTTATCATCAAAGATCAAAGCTCAAAGTTGCCCTACTTGCAATTTACATAGCATCTTCTTCAAGCCCGATTTCGATCTTGATCCGGCCAGAATCTGTAAATTCTTAAAGAATGCAAGTTGTATATCTCGTCGATATCTTCGATTTGATAGGAGGTAGGCCCCGTAACTCCTAGCGGATCAAAAGTTATGTTTATTTTACCAAAGGATGTCGCAGCAGCAAATAGAGCGGCGTGGGGCGCGCCGGGCTAGCAGATTCTCTGCTACAGTAGTGCGGGGCGCGGCCAAATTGGCCTAGGAACAGCGCTGGGCACGCCGGTCGGCGAGGGGGAGAGAGAGTTAATTTGGGTGTTTTGTTATCCAATTTAAGCTAGAATAGGATTCTTAGTTGCCTAACTTGCTAGGGTATCAATTAGAACTATAAATACTTGAGTTTAACTTGGATTGGGAGGCTAGTTTTTGGAGGATTCCATTAGATTAGATTAGAGTAGATTAGGAGAAAAACCCTAGTTCTTATAAGATTTGGAGATTGAAACAACTAGGAGACCATTGAAGATCAAGAGCAGGAGCTTGAGGAAGATGGAGATTTGCTGACAACAGATTTATTCTTCTCTCTAATCTTATTCTTATCTTTTAATGTGTATTCAAGTGTGGATTCTTAGTTTTAATTCAATGAACTAATTGTTTGTTTAAGATTACAATGGATCTTATTGTGTAGTTTATTTTAATATGTTTCGCTATCAATTATTATGCTCTATTGTGAGGATTGTCTATTGTGATTTGGACTTAATTGTTTAATTGATTGGCCATCAATTACCGTGATAATCTATATGAAATCGAAAGAGGAGTATAGATTTAGATCTGATCATGATAGCATGTGTTTGTGATTTCTGTATAGTTGGAATTCATGATTCGTGTTTAGGATAGAGATATGCCTTTACGCCATATGTAATCTTATAGAGAACTTGTGCTTTAAATCCTTTTCAATTGTAATTCACATAGAGATATAGTGGATTAGTTAATTAGGGTGTCTTACTTAATTATATCATCTGTGGATTTAAGTGAGTATGAGTATTATGCATCGAAAGGTGGTTTTATCTGCTTTAGTGTTCTTGATTAACAATTTAGGATAAAGAATAATTGATGAGAAGTGTGTTAAGTTAAATGAAGCAATAAATAAAGTTGTGATTTTAAATCTCCATAATCTTAATTTAACTTGTGGAATTTAATAGTAGTTTAATTATATAATTTGAAATTCATTCATGTAAATAAGATTGAGTTGATTACGAGTTAGTACTTGTTGATTTTTATTAAACAATTCCTCGTGGGAACGATACTCTACTTACACTTTATTACTTATTGACCACGTATAATTGTGTGTTGTGCGTAACTAGATTTTACCCAACAAGTTTTTGGTGCCATTGTCGGGGAATTAGTTTAATATTTTTTTCCCCAATATTAGCTTAAATCAAATTAGTCTTAATTTGAACATTTTTTTTCTCTTTATTTAATTCTCTTCCTATTTTTCTCTCTTTTCAGGTACCATGGTTGGATGCAACTATCAATGGTCATACTCGAATATGACTCAACCAAGGGGCACATGAATTGATGGACTCAATACATTTTCTGTATTATCAGCACAGCTTGATACACTTTCGAGGAAGTTGGACGTTGTTGCAGCCCAACGTAATCGAAGGATAACAGTTACGTGCAATTATTATGCTGGCAATCACCCGAGTAATCAATACACCATCAGTCTTGAGCCAGTACAGTATGGTGGTAACAACCTCAACCAGTATGCATGTGCCAATTATCATCAAGCTTGGGGGTATTACTCGGATTCGTCATGGAGCTATACTTATGAAGACCAATACTACGCTCCAAATCCAATATACACACCGGAATTCTAATATCCACATCCATTGCCACAAGAAGAAAAGTCAAAGTTGGAAGAATTCATGTCAAAGATCATAGCAAACCAAGAGGAAAGGATGATGAGTCAAGAAATATCGAGCCACAATTTTTAGCACCAGATGGAACAACTCATCACCACTTCAACCCATGGTCTTCAATACATGGATTCCAAAACTGAGACAGATAATTTAGGGATAGTGGAATTATTGTCCAAATCCGTAGCATCAAATGAGGAGAGGAGGATTAATCAAGAGCGGTCAATTCAGAATCTTCATAATAAGATAGATCAAATGTTCAAAGCCTTAAACAACTGTCCTCAATATAATTGGTGTTATAACTTGGATTCCGAGATTGACGAAGTGCTCGAACCAAATCTACAACTGGATGAGACACGAGATGTTGAAAAAGAGGAGACAAGTGGGGATAATGAAAATAAGGTCGGTGAAGAACTAACTATGAATACCAATGAGGATGAGCCGATGTTATTAGTGCCCCAAGTTCCTTCTCCGCCAAAGATCAAGGGTCCAGTTAGATTTGCAAAACCGTGCCCGCTTGGTAGTCATGTCGTTGGCAAGGCTCTTTATGACATGAGAGCTAGTACAAATGTAAAGCCATGATGGGATGAGGAGGAGAAGATAGAAGAAGAGCCCGTTGTGCTTGCCAAGCCTCAAAGCCCCAATCGAATCATAGGCTCAACGGACGAAAAAGTACCTAGTTATTCAACATTCTTAATTGGGCACTTATTTAAACAAAGCATGCTAGGTGACTTTAATTCGATAGCCATCACAAATGGGAACCTACCAAAAGTTACATTATTTCCAATGGATGGAGGGTTCCTCATTTATCGAAGAGGAATTGGATAGCGTTGACCAGACAAAGTCAGGCTGAAAGACTGTAATTCAAGCGCTAACTGGGAGGCAACCGTACCCAGGAATTTTTATATTTATATGCTTTACTAGTTTATTTAATAGATAGGAATTAATTTGCTTATTAAGTTCTCTTACTAATCCAAAGTGCTATTCTAATCCATGTTGTTTCTCTTCATTACAGGTATTGGAGGTTCAGTGGAGAGGCAAAAGATTATGAAAAGGTTATTCAAGTCAAATTCAAGTGTGGTGCCCAATTTGTTCTATGTGCCTAACCTATTCTCCAAACTTAGCGGACAAAGAGGAGGATTGATATATTTTCAGGGAAGTCATCTGCTTTACTTTTTTCTATTTCAGCCATTGAGGACACTATCTAGTTTAAGTTTGGGGGGCATTTTAGTGTCGTATTGCATATAGTTAGTTATTTACATTGTAGTTCGTATAGTTACATTTAGTTTTTGCATTCAGTTTCTTGAAATAAAAAAAATTAAAAAATTAAAAAATTAGTAGTTAGTTTACTATGTTTATATAGCATTTAATACATCTTGCATGAGTCCAGCTGTTTGATATTTATAGTTTGTTTTGCCCAATGATGAGATTGGAATTGGGTACACAAGTATAGTACTGACTATTAGAGCTTTGATGTGATTTCTTGTTATGAATTAAGTCTTTTTCTGTTTGAAACTGGTATAATAAGGATAGCACAGTAAAAATAACGTATTGATTGTTTGAGTTTAACTTGATACACAATGAGACTCTAAAGGATAATGCTAGTTTGAATGAAAGAATGACAAGAATAAGTAGTGAATGCTAAAGTTAGACAAGAACCTAAGTTTGGGAGAATATTTGGGGTATATAAGCTATAAAAAAAGAAAAAAAGAAAGTATGAATAAACACTGTGGCGTGCTTGTCTAGTTTTGTGGCATTTGTTACTTAAGTAAGTAAGCCCGAGGGGATTGTCTTTACACCTAGCGCCCTAAGGTCTTAATGATTTGGGAGTCGTTGATCGAAAGCTCGTTAAGGTAGCATTGAAAAGACTAAGGGAATAAGACATTGCATGGCTTTGTGTATATATACCAAAAGAAAAAAATGAATAAAATCGGAAATAAGAGCAAAAAGCCTCCGTAGCCGGGACTAGTCGGGGAATGGAGTGACGGTCCGAGATGGTGGCTGTAGTAGTCCTCACTATTTTATAAAATAGTGTGATAATAATTGTAATGAGGACTCCATTTGAGTTTGGATATTGTCTAGAAGACAATATTCCTGTTAAAACTCTCAGCTTAATTGTGTTACACGAAAGTTGTATAATTAAGTTTGTATTTGTATTCTGTACCATGTATTTGGCGACTAAGAATGGGTGATGTATACCTATTTTTGGGGCGTCACAGTTGGTATCAAAGCTTAGGGATATGATCCCTGGCTGAGATCTGAGGCTAGAACTAGAAAGGGAGAGACAGGTAAATCATTCGCTAGTATAACCTACCTAAGTTTAATTGTTATTTAATTGGTCTGTCAGAATATAGGGATAATATATGGTATGTCAATTAACCCTTGTTTTGTGTCAGTATTTGAAAATGGCATCTAAAAATGTTGAGATAAACAATGGAGCACAGGAGACTGTTGAGTCACCATAAATCAATAACCAGGATAATGCGCATCAGGAAGGCAATAATCCTGAGGTAAACAACAACACCGACCAAATGATGAACGATTGGATGTTCAGAGGCTTTCTGTAATTCTTGTAACATCAGGCGAGAGAGACTCATGTTCAAAATACAGGTGGAAACACTAGCAAGTCACGGATGGTCACTGCTAAGCAGTTCAAGAAGCTGGGACTACCAGAGTTTTTGGGAAAGCCAGAACCACTTAAGGCAGAGACATGGATAAAGTAAATCACCTTGGGATGCGCTCCGAGGAGAAAAAGGCTCCTTTTGCCACCTTCATGTTGTGAGGAGAGGCAGATTATTGGTGGGAATATGTAAAACGTACTCAGTCTACCGTACTCAAGTTGTCTTGGGAGAAGTTCAAAGAATTGTTCAACGACAAGTACTTTCCCAAAAGTATTCGTCACATGAAGGAGGTAGAGTTCATCAAGCTGGAGCAAAACAATATTATTGTATCGTAGTACGAGGCTAAGTTTGTCGAGTTGTCCCAGTTTGCATTCCATTTAGTTGATAATGAGGAGAGAATGACGCGAATATTTCTGCGAGGTTTGAAACCCGAAATACGTCAATACCATATTTCTCATAAACTTTGCTTGTATTCGGATGTTGTGAATATGGCTCAGTTATTAGAGCGTGATAATGAGTCCGGTAAAATGATAATACCAGTGGTAGCAGTCATCAACATCAAAGCGGTGACAACAAATGTGGAGGAAATTAACATGCCAGAAATGGTAACCACTTCGGTGGTAATCATGACCAAGATAATAGAAGTGAAAATTTTAAGAAGAGGAGATTCAATAATGATGGAAAGACGTCAGCAACAACACTCATTGTGGAGGAGAAGGACACATCAGTCTAAACTGTACGCAGTAGTCCAAAGCATGTTATAATTACGAAAGAGAAGGTCACCTAGCCTGATTCTGTCGTGCAATGAAGTCAAGTCCAGCTGGGATGGAGACACCAAAGTCCGTCTCAGACAAGTCAAAGTCAGTAGTTCAAGGGAGAGCGTTTGTCGTGACCTCCCAAAAAGAGAGGAACCCAAACGAAGTTATCACGGGTAAGCTAATCATAAACTCTAGCAAAGTCAAAACCTTATTAGATACCGGTTCTACCCATTCTTTTATTTCTCCTACTTGCGCTCAATGTTTAAATTTAACTCCGGAGAAATTAGACTTTGACTTATCTATTGAAACTCTGTTGGGAGAAACCTTCATTACATCCACTATTTATAAATCTTGTTTGATTCAAATCGGCACCCTCACGTTACCTGTCGATCTTATCTCTTTGAAAAAGCTTGCATTTGATGTGATATTAGGGATTGATTGGTTAACTACTCATCATGCTAAAATTAATTGTTTTCGTTAGCTTGTTAGCTTTCATATTCCTAACCAACCTATTATGAGAATTCAAGCAACCAAATCGCTAAAGTCAATCACTGTCATATCAAGTCATAAAGCTATTCGTTTATTGAGAAATGGATGCCAAGCTTTCTTAGCCCATGTCACAGATTTAAACAAAAATACGTCAGATTTGAATGATATTTCTACTGTGTGACGCCCCTAAATCTGGGCCTCTTCCAACCCGATATATGGTGCTCCACGGTGCTACAGTTCACACAAACATTCAATTGAAATGCCTCAAAAGAACGTATATGTCTTATATATATTCCAAAACAATACTATCATTCCCCAGGTTCTTTATAACCGTTATATTTGTTCTTGTCATAATATCAAATATTATCATTACAAACATATACTATTACATAGGTAATCTACAAGTTTGCTTTAGCCTTCCCTTTATCCTTGTCGAATCCTTTGGTTCATTCGGTCTAAGCTGCATTCATATGGTTCAAGCAAGAGTGAGCATAACAAGCTCAGCAAGTACAACAATTTGATTTTAAAAGCATGCTTGAAACATAGGAATCGTATATCTTCGGTAACTGGATAATAGTTACGAAGTACTATCAATAACTTAAAATAGCATTCATTTTCCTTAAAAATGTTTCAGCATAACAATATTCAGTAAAACACCAAATCTGGTCCAAGACCATGAGCGTTTCATAATTTCTTTAAAAAGGACAACCCAGCACGAAGTCCGTAAGTTCGGCATAGCTTACGAGCATTTATAGGTTATTAGCCTATAGTACTCTATGTTGATCAACATTACATCCATTAAACGTATGTACGTTTAAGTTGTGGCAACCTCACGTGCCCATCGAATACTCGATAAAAATACATTTGTTTATTCATATTCAGGCTTACCTTGAATCCGTACCATCAATTGGCGTAGGATAGCGTTAGCAATTCTATATTGAAAGACTTGTAAATAAATCAATCCATTTATCAAGATTAGTCCAGCCGAATTAAAACTGGCATCGACTCTTTCTTTGAAACCATACATGCATCTCATAACTTGAATCATTTGAAAACTTGGCTAACACGAAGGTTAGACAAGCGTTTAAGAAAAACTTGTCTTCAATGTCTGCTACAGTATAATTACTTTTCCTTTTGAGTCTTTACGGACTCTACAACACATAACCACATAACATACCACATTAGGTTATGAATGAACATACATGGTTTCTAATGAATCTTGCCCTTCTTCTCAATCTAATCATGTATTAGATTTGTTATTATTGGTTCCGGCTTGCCGTCGTTCTTTTATATCGTTCTTACCAACTTCTTTCTCTTTCATGTCTTAACTGAATTTACTTCATTAATAAAGGTCAATTCGACTTCTTAATCTTCCTTCTAGCTTACTAACGATCTTACGTTATTAATCGAAACTCGATCGTCGTTGATTTAGTACACTTATTGCATACCGTTCATGTTCACGTAACCTTTAACAACTTTTAGTTGTAATTCTAAATGTTATTGTTATCATCGAAGATATTACTTTAAGTTAATTAATTCATCATCAATTAACTATCTTTTATTTCGTATACTTAATCATACTTATTTCTTTAATAAAACTCGTTTCGAGTATTTATCCGCCCTTACGGCTTATTATCGTTAATCGTTTTATTATTACTAACTTACGTTCAATTAATCTTTCCTTCAACCTTTAGTCGTTAATCTTAAGGTCTTCAACATCTTAATTGATGTTACTTTAGGTTTAGCATTGATATGATTCACCATTATCAATTTACTTTCCCTTTACATTCAAAATCTTTCCTCTATGTGCTTCACCAAATGCTGGTGCTGCGGCGCCAACTTTTGCTCTACAACTCGCACTGCGGTGCGGGTGTTCTGTACTTAGGACTCGGTCGCGGCGTTGCGGCGTTGCGGCGCCATCTCCTTTGCTATTCACCGCGCTGTGGCGCCAAACTTCAGTAGCTCACAGCCCTTTGTGGAGCTATGGTGTGACTTAATTTGCCTTGATTGGCGCCGCGGCGCCAATACTCAGCACCATAACATTTTGACAGTTAACTTTTTATGTGAGATTCCCGAGCTCATAACTTCTTCGTTATATGTCCGAATTGGCTCGTTCAAGAGCATACGGTTCACAAATTACATACTCTACGTGTTCATGTAAGAATTTTATAATTTTGAATTCGTTAACTCAAAATTCACTTTTTAGTTCATTTTAACGAAAACGATAAACGTTCGTGAACGTTCAACGCTCGTTTCTTCGTTCTAAGTCGGAATTCGGTCATTCTCGAGTCCGCAACTCTATAATGCCAAATGACACTTGTCTCCATTGAAAACCAATGTTTCCAAGCTCAATATCACAATTTAACTTCCATTCCGAGAATTTCACGAATTCGACGATTATCGTCTAATCGTGTGAATTCTGGCAAAACTTCGTTACTTAAGATTTGTTCTTCGTTTCAAATGGATTCATTCCATCATACTAACTTCTTAATATACATACTTCATTAACTTATAATCATGATAAGTTATTACTTGTTCTTTATGAATTTATAACTTTTAAAAGTATAAACTACTTATATTTCCATTTCTCATGACTTATGATTTCTTTTTACATGACTTATCAAGGTTCAAGATTTCTAACCATCATCATTACGTCTTCTTATCATATCAATTTCATTAATGTAAACATGTTACAAGTTCTTACCAATTCTCCTTAGGTTCATAGCTTATATGATTACGAATAGCTTATTCATGACTTATACGGCTTATTAAGACTTAAGCCCTTTGATTACTCATCCTTATTATTCCTACTCCTTTTTAGCATACATGTTCTACCCTTGCTCACTTCTCTAATAATAAAAGAGAAAGAGATTCATGGCTTAGGATTACATACCCTTTGATGATCACTTGCTAATCCTTAATCTTCTTCTTGCTTCTTTGAATTAACAAAGGCTAACTTCTAGCTTTTCTAGCTTTTTCTCTCAAGCAAATAAGCTCTCAACTTATAATGTATAAGGTGTTAGATAAATGAACAACCAATAAATGAATCCAAGCTTGCTATTTATAGGAAATCCTAGATAAGGGCATAATGGTCATTAGGACCTTCCACCTTCTTACTATTCCTATCTTAGCCATCAAGTAAACTTGCTCCCCACATATACTTGGCCATCACCCTTACTTAGCCATTAAGTATTCTTGATTACCATACTTACTTAGCTATTAAGTAAACTTGTTCCCTACTTTGGATCACCCATGGGTTGCCCCATGGTTTATGCTTACCCATTGAATACTTACTTTGGACTTTTCATTTAATTAGCTTAATTAGTTTGCTTATTCTTGTGGGCTTGCATTAATAAATCTTTGGGCTTCACATTACAAACACTTAAGCTTGCACATTAATTCTATTGGACTTTCATATTAAATCATATTGGATTTGTATATCCCACATAATCCACACGTTCATTCACAACAAATGGCTTAAAGCCTTATAACGTATAATCTACGTATTAATCTCGTATTCTAACTCGTATACTAATTCATGATATACGACTTACCATTATTCATACATACTCGTATAATACCTCGTATCATACTCGCATTCATTACCTCGTACAATACTTACGTATTATACGATCGTTACACTAACTTCTTAACACTTGATTTTCCTAACGTTCTCAAATTAAGTGCACAGGCGAAATATTACATTTTCCATAATTAAAATATTTTTGGATATTCCATCTCACATAGATATTCTATCGTTACGTATTTCTCGGAAGTTCAAAAATAATTCCCAAGCAGAAATACGTGAGTAGTGTTTTTCGAAAAATTTCTCGGAAAGCTTTTATTTTCGTCTTGAAAATTCAAACACTTTAATTCTATCACGTAGCCAAAATACTACGACGTTCTGAAATATCTAGGTCATAGAACAACCTTCAATTAGCTTACTCCATAATTAATCAATTAAATTCATTTAATCCTTATAATTAAATAAAAATTTAATTCTCCTAAAAATCCGATTTTCTCGGGCGTTACATTCTCCCCCCCCCCCCCTTATAAGGATTCTGTCCCCAGAATCTCGCTATACTTATATAAACAAATGAGGAAAAGTTTTCTTCATTTTAATTTTGAGCTCCCACAATGCTTCTTCGACATTGTGGTTGTGACAACCCCAAAATAAGTCCATATCATCCAACCTATTCTGAGTCGCCAAATACATGGTACAGAAAATAACTACAACTTTATTACAACAATTGTTGTGCAAAATATAACAACATATATGCTGTGAGTTTAGATACAAATATATACCAAATGTGACTCATGTCCCAACTGTGGACAGCACCTCACAATGACACCTTACATAAAGGTATAGTCAAAAACTGTTTTAGAAATTAGAATCTTTGGGAAGTGCTCAAGGAAACCTTCGTACATGGAAGGCCATGCGTCTAGGTTATGATAGATATCATATGGCCACAGAATTATCCTTGGTTGACCCAATAGACCCCAAAGAAAAATGAGAAGATTACTATCATATTCTTCCCAATGGTGAGTCTTCTCTTGACTTATCATTATCTCCACTGCCTTTAATCGTGAATTATACTTCAAACAAACACCAAGATTATATAGGTAGTGCTCGTAGATATACTCAGCAAGTGAATGAGCACAACCTTGTCTTATGATGACACGAGGTTGTATGTCATTAGACATCTTGTATGATAGTGACAAAACACCCTTCCAACGTTGGGTTCGCTTCACCCTAGATGATTCACCAAATATAACTACTAAATGATGACCACCGTTCTATTCCCCTGTTACCCCTGCTCGACCCAGCTACACTCTTATTACCTGAAAGGAATTGTAAAACAAAAGGGTGAGCACAACTAGCCCAGTAAAGAATATCATAACTAAAGATACATAAGTTATCAATATCCTTCAACAGAATTAAATCAGAGATTTAGAACATATGGTAGATGATAAAAATTTTCAACCATAGTTGCAGCGAAACGAGCAAACCATTAGAAGAGTCAAATAGACTATAAAGTCTATTATCTTCTCCACATTAAAAGTCCACCAATAATATTTTATCCCTGTAACATTAATCAACAGTTTCTTTTCACAATTATATGAATAACTTATAATCATAATTGTAGTTCTAAATTTTTCTTCGCACCTAGGACGAAGAATATTTTCATCACCTGTCTTTACCTGAAAAATCAAAGATCATGGTTATACCAAATCACAGTTCCTGTTCATAATCATGCTAATAAATCCATCTTTGCACTACGACCAAAGATATTCATTAACAAACCATTTTTGCACTGCATGCCAAAGATATTCAACAACAGGTCATCTTTGCATTACGAGCCAAAGATATTCATCAACAATTCATCTTTGCACTACAGGCCAAAGATATTCTTCAACAGTTCATATTTGCACTACAGGCCAAATATATTCATATCTCAAAGAAATATATAACCATTTCAGAATTTATATACACCATAATTATAACCATGTTAATCAATTCATCTTTACACTTAAGCTAAAGATATTCAATTATAAATTCAATTGTCATGATCATACCAGTTAACAATTCATCTTTGCACTACAGGCCAAAGACATTCCTCAGTCACGATCATACCAATAATTTACCCATCTTTACACTCAAGTGAAAGAGAAATTCAACATCAGGGTTATAAAAATATTATATATGATAATAAAAATAATATGATCAACAACTGTATTTATTTTCGAGAGCAACAATCATAAATCAACGATAATTTGGTCAGAAAAAAAAAACCAATTTTTTTGTTGTGAATAGTACCCGTGAATAGTAACTCGTGAATAGTAACTCGTGAATAGTAACTCATGAATAGTAACTTGTGAATAGTAACTCATGAATAGTAACTTATGAATAGTATTCCGTATTCGTACATAGTACCGTATACGTAAATAATGTCATATACGTAAATAGTGCCATATACATGAATAGTGCCGTATACGTGAATAGTGCCGTATATGTGAATAGTAACCCCGACTCAAAAAGGTAGAAATTCTACAATAAAATCTATATCAATATTTCAGTATAATGATATTGAAAGAATAACATCATTATGAAGAATATAACATCCCTTAATATCCCTTACTATCCCTTACAATCCCTTACCTCAAAAGAGCAGTACTTCTGACTGGAATAACGTTGAACGAACTTGCACCGTATAGCAACACTCAAGATATCAAAATACTCACAAAATATTCTTCATAATATAGAGAGAGAAAGAGAGAAAGCTTCAGTTTCTGGTGTGATTTTCAATTCTAACTTAGCCCTCTATTTATAGGAAAATGTTAGCACGCCGAAGCAGACTTAACCTGCAACCTGATGGCTTTACCTGCTACTATTCCCACCAACCACATTTGAATAAAAATCTCAGCACATTTCTTCACCAACCAAGAGTAGGGCCCACCAATTCTAGAATTTTCCACCAAAATGATAAATTCTAAAACTTCAATAATTTTTGAACCAGTCATCTCGTAAAATTTATAATAAATCATACGTTCATTTTTAACGGTTAAAAATTTGTGGACATATACTCAACTTATATATGTATAACATATCCAAAAATTATCACGATCCAACGGTCGGATTAAAAATTATAACCCCCGCAAAATATCTCAAAAACCCTAATTTTTAATACCTCCATTCCGACAAATATACTGATAAAAATCTCAACATTAACTCCTTCATTTTTAACCACAAAAATATATTCCTCATTTATATCCACATAAAATAAATATTTCCTTATCATATGAATCAATAATTAATTATTCACAAATAATATTACAGAATCACATTTATGACAACCAGGCCGTTTTCAGAAAAGAGGGGGCTTTCCAATAAGGATTTTTCCTTACTAGCGCGCAATTAGATGACCAAACCTCTCCTTAGACAGAACTTTCTAGACATTGCCAATAATGTTATCTAATAATATTATTTAAATAATATGAATTATTGATCTGATAATGAAAAATACTGTGCAGTGACAATTATTGAACAACAATAATATAAAATTTCAACGTAGCAATTATTGAATCAACAAAATAAAATATTGAACAGTAATTACTGTGACAATTATTCACTAGTGCCTTCTTACGTAAGAATCAATAATTTCAAAAATACTGTGCAATTCCGTGTGCTACTGTACAATAACGCATATTACTGTATTTTAACCACCGGGTATTCCAACAGTGTTAACGGTAACAACTACGCCGTTAATTATAAAAACTCAAATTTTGTCGTTATCTTCATCCGACCGTTTTTCGTTATGGGGCCCACAAATAGCTGCGCCGTCGTACGAATATTCCCCGACAGAAAGAATATTCCACGACCAACGAATATTCCCCGACAACAATGATTATTTTATAATCACTTGTTTATTTTGAAAAATTTTCACATTTCACCCATAACTTTAACTTTTTATCAATTTAACCATTTACTGAATTGTAATTATAAGAAAAATTGAATACTTTTATTTCATAAAATTTGGGGTCTTACAGTGGTTCTTTTATTTCACCTTCCACGAAGGTATTATCTTAATTTACATGACTTGTCACTTCCCATCAATAATTTGAGTCAGAAGTTAAACACTTACCAACATATTACTCTATCTTCCCTTTATTAGTCCTTCGCTCAACTCCTAATTATTTGGAACTCAAATTTCTCCCTCAAAACAAGATTATACTTAGTCTTCTTGTTATTTTGCATCCTCTTCTTCATTCGCTTGCATTCCTGGTTACCTAGTTGTACTTACTTAACTCATTCTATTATCGTGCATTAACTCTATATTGTGAATAACCTTTCTACCCCTTCATTCCGTAATTTAACTGCTAACTCCATTCTCGTCATCTCTGTTATTAACTCATTCTGAGTCGTTAACATTGATAGCTTTTCTCTAACCTTCCTTACTTAACGTGTCGTCTACTACTTTTACCTTCCTTGTATGACATAACATATCACAGTCCTCTCTCTACCGCATATTCAACTTCTTTTGTGTGGAGATATATTTCAGACTCTTAGAGTTCGTGTATATCTCACACTTTTCCCCTGTATAAATACTATCTTCAGATTTTTAATTTAAAAACTACAGCTGCCAATTATAGATCATAAGTAGGATAAACCTTCTCATAATCTTTTAACTGGCGTGATGCATATGCAATGACCTTGACATGCTACAAGAGCACGCAACCTCATTATCTATGTGAAACATCAAGATACACTACAAAATTCCTCGTATCATCTGATATAGACAATACAAGTGCCTCACTTAACCTTCCTTTTAAATCTTGTGCCGCTAAAGGTACCTCCAACCATAGCACCTGACAAGAGTACCTATCAATCTGCTACCTTCTTCCTTATTTTCCACCGACGATACCCCGTACACAAATCTATTTTAGAAAAATTCTTTGCCCCCTTCAACTGATCAAATAGATCATCGATCCTGGGTCATGGGTATTTATTCTCAACCGCTAACCAAATAGTCATATATTTGACTTACGCATTGGTTTACTTAACTTTATTTCTTAGGGTTCGCGTTCTTTCGACCTAAGTTTATGCGACCTACTTTCATTACCAGCTTACAGCTTCATGACACACAGAGATGTCTTACTTTATATTCAGCATCTTTGATGAATTACATACTTATCTTCTTCTTATTACTTCTCTAGGAATTAGCACACATCACTTCTCTGCTAGTAGTCCATATGGTACTCTGAGTGGTTTCCCACAAACAAGTTTCCATCTCATCTACACTGCCATCACAATGAGTTAGATCGATTGCCAGTTTCGTATATACCTTCGCTCTCTGAAGGAATTGTTTAGCCCAACTCCCATATGTCAACCATCAAAGGTTACGATTGTACCACAACCTAAACTTATCTTAACATCCTTCTAGATTGCGTCATAATTAGACTACAAGAAAATTCCATTGATTTTTTACTGTAATTTACTACCTTGGGTTTTCTTAGAAAACCAAAGATTCATACTTTTCCTTAGATAATTTATCAAAGTTCTATGGTTAATTAACCCATTCATACCGAGAATTACTTCAAATTCTCTTAACTTTATCGGTACTTATCTACCGATACTTGCTTGCCTTTAATATTCATGAAACAATTTCTACGAATATATTTAACGAGAGTTATTTCCTCATTCTCTACCTTAACGTTTAAATGTAATTACAATCCTCTCGGGAATGAACTTAATCATCTAACAATTTCACATGCTATAAAAGAAAAAAAATAACACTTCAATCAAATAGCACATAAGCATTCATTTATTAACCAGAATGATACCTGTTACTACATCCGCTGATGCAATCGCATCTTGGACCGTCATATTAAAAGTACGGGCCATAGATCTACCCGATGATAGTGGTTCGTTAATGGTTAACTTACCACTACTAACAACCCTACTCTCTTTTAATCCCTTCTTTGGGCAATTTCTTGCCATGTGGTCTAACGACCCACATACAAAATAGTCATAGTTTTTCTTAGGATTAGGACAATTGGGTAATATATGCCCCTCCCGTCCACAGTTATCACAAACTGATTTCCCTTTCAGGTAGACTCCTAGATGAGTCTTTCCACATGTCTTACATACTTCGATCCTACGCTTAAGATCCCCTTGTCCCACTCCAGTATTCTCGGAGGTAAAATTCTTTCTTTTTGCCATACTGCCATTGGCATTCTTTACCTTGGTTCCTCCCTCTCCCTTACTCTTATTCTTCCTCTCTTTGTGGTATTGAGTCAATGCCCTACTATCGCCTTCTGCTATAATCACCTTCTCCAGAATGGTCCCATAGGAAACCTTCTAGAACACCGTAATCCTACTATAGAGCTAGGGTTTCAGGTCCTGCTCAAACCTACGAGCCTTCCTCTCTTCAATGTCCACTTGGTGTGGAGAAAACCTTGCCAATCCATTGAATTTGGCCGCGTACTAGGGAACCGTCATGTCCCCTAGTTTAAGTTCTAAGAACTTAATCTCCATCCTCCCTTACATGCTTGTAGGGAAATAATTCTCAAAGAAAACCTTCTGGAATTGTTCCCACGTTACCGCATATGTTCTAGCCCCACCCTGGTGAGCCTTCCACCAAAAGTTAGCTTCCCCCTCCTTCATGTAAGTCACAAAAGACGTCTTTTGCACCTCAGCTACGTTTGTAATAACAAACGCCTTCTCTATTTCTTTTACCCAGGTCTGGGCCTCTATTGGGTCCGTCGTTCCTCTGAACTCCGGCGGACCTACGCTTTTAAACTCTTTAAAGGTAGTCATTCTGGCTACTCTAGGTTTCGCGGGTACTCTACCCCCGGTGTGGTTAAATGCAGCCGTTAATAAATTAATGAACTTTTGTATAGGATTGTTTTAACCCCCCCCCCTTGGTTATCATTATGTGATTTCACTTCCAGATTACGTTTGCCTTTTCCGTGGCGGCATTTTCTAAGTAAACAAATAAAATTTCATTATTATCTATTTACTTACTTCGTTATTATTCGCCACAACTTCATTATATTCATATGCTTTTTCATAGTTTGAAACTATTTACAATTTTTTTTCTATAGCCAAAAGCTATTACATTTCTATCCCGCAATTGAACTTCACAAAAGTTGGGATTTACAAAAAGACTATCCTTTTATACAAAAGAGGATTTTACGTCACTAAACATATTTTAATAACTCTAAACTTCTAATAATGCATAACAGCGTCCTCGTGTTTCTCATTTGCAATCATCACTACAGTATCTCGACTAATAGTATGTCGAGTCTGTCCCAACTCCATGGAATAACAAGTAATTGCCATCTTGAAATTCTCATGAGTACTCTTATGGATGTAAGACATTCGTGCTATCTTCTGGTCTTTCTCAACTAGTCTCCTATGAAGCTCATCGGCCTCTTCCTTATAGTCCCTAGCCTGCTCTGTTATAAGCACCTGCTTATCGTGCTCTGACTCAAAAGCTGATTCTACAGACACCTTAGCTTCATGGAGATAATTAATTTCTTCACTCTGATTCTGCACAACTGTACTCAGTTGCACATTCCTGTCAAGCACTGCCAGGTAAAATGCTCTCATTGCATCTGGAGGTGATGACTCTATTGTAGGTACCACCGTATCAACCGATGTTACCTCTATTCCTTCCTCCATATCGATCATTATATCCAAGTATGATGTCAAGGCTACATCTCCCTCGGAGTAGTCTTCCTCAGAAAAATACTCCACTGTCTCTGACTCCTCCAGAATCACTATTGGTACCTCCGCCACTGGCATAGGTACAGGCTCTACTCCATTCACCAACTCTTCACTCACCATGTGTATATCTCTATACATCAAGCTATCGATCTACATCCTATAATAACACATAACATATTGATTAGTACATAACACACAATAGTATAAGCACCAATCACATTTAATTTATTTAGGGCTACTTTCCATCTTTTAAATCTTTCGGTACTGAGTTTCCTCAATACCTTATTAACTCATTCGACTTAAGTAAAGCTCAAGTTAACTTCCTTCGGACTTTTCCTTCCTTAACGAGGTTATTAGCCTAAGGTTCTTTTCCCCTTAAGTTTTATAACCTAAGGCTTTGATACCAACCAGTGACCCCCCCCCAAAATGTGGGTCTCTTCCAAGCCGACATATGGTGCTCCACGGTGCTACAGTTCACACAAACATTCAATTGAAATGCCTCAAAAGAACGAATATGTCTTACATATATTCTAAAACAATACTATCATTCCCCAGGTTCTTTATAACCGTTACATTTGTTCTTGTCATAATATCAAATATTATCATTACAAACCTATACTATTACATAGGTGATCTACAAGTTTGCTTTAGCCTTCCCTTTATCCTTGTCGAATCCTTCGGTCCATTCGGTCTAAGCTGCATTCATATGGTTCAAGCAAGAGTGAGCATAACAAGCTCAGCAAGTACAACAATTTCATTTTAAAAGCATGCTTGAAACATAGGAATCGTATATCTTTGGTAACTGGATAATAGTTACGAAGTACTATCAATAACTTAAAATAGCATTCATTTTCCTTCAAAAAAATTTAGCATAACAATATTCAGTAAAACACCAAATCTGGTCCAAGACCATGAGCGTTTCATAATTTCTTTAAAAAGGACAACCCAGCACGAAGTCCATAAGTCCGGGGCATAGCTTACGAGCACTTCTAGGTGATAAACCTATAGTACTCTATGTTGATCAACACTACATCCATTAAACGTATTTACGTTTAAGTTGTGGCAACCTCACGTGCCCATCGAATACTCGATGAAAATATATTTGTTTATTCATATTCAGGCTTACCTTGAATCCGTACCATCAATTGGCATGAGATAGTGTTAGCAATTCTATATTTAAAGACTTGTAAATAAATTAATCAATTTATCAAGATTAGTCTAGCTGAATTAAAACTGGCATCGACTCTTTCTTTGAAACAATACATGCATCTCATAACTTGAATCATTTGAAAACTTGGCTAACACAAAGGTTAGACAAGCGTTTAAGAAAAACTTGCCTTTAGCGTCTGCTACAGTATAATTACTTTTCCTTCTGAGTCTTTACGGTCTCTACAACACATAACCACATAACATACCACATTAGGTTATGAATGAACATACATGGTTCCTAATGAATCTTACCCTTCTTTTTAATCAAATCATGTATTAGATTTGTTATTATTGGTTCCGGCTTGCCGTCGTTCTTTTACATCATTTTTACCAACTTCTTTCTCTTTTATGTCTTAACTGAATTTACTTCATTAATAAAGGTCAATTCGACTTCTTAATCTTGCTTCTAGTTTACTAACGTTCTTACGTTATTAATCGAAACTCCATCGTCATTGATTCAGTACACTTATTGCATACCGTTCATGTTCACGTAACCTTTAACAACTTTTAGTTGTAATTCTAAATGTTATTGTTATCATCAAAGATATTACTTTAAGTTAATTAATTCATCATCAATTAACTATCTTTCATTTCGTATACTTAATCATACTTATTTCTTTAACAAAACTCGTTTCGAGTATTTATCTGCCCTTATGGCTTATTATTGTTAATCATTTTATTATTACTAACTTACGTTCAATTAATCTTTCCTTCAACCTTTAGTCGTTAATCTTAAGGTCTTCAACATCTTAATTGATGTTACTTTAGGTTTAGCATTGATATGATTCACCATTATCAATTTACATTCCCTTTACATTCAAAATCTTTCCTCTCTGTGCTTCACCTAATGCTGGCGCTGCGACGCCAACTTTTGCTCTACAACTCGCGCTGTGGCGTGGGTGTTCTGTACTTAGGACTCGGTCACGGCGTTGCGACGCCATCTCCTTCGCTATTCACCGCACTGCAATGCCAAACTTCAGTAGCTCACAGCCCTTTGTGGCACAGCGGCGTGACTTAATTTGCCTTGACTGGCGCCGCGGCGCCAGTACTCAGCACTAGAACATTTTGACAGTTAACTTTTTATGTGAGATTCCCGTGCTCATAACTTCTTCGTTATAAGTCCGAATTGGCTCGTTCAAGAGCCTACGGTTCATAAATTACATACTCTACGTGTTCATGTAAGAATTTGCAATTTCGAATCCATTAACTCAAAATTCACTTTTTAGTTCATTTTAACGAAAACGATAAACGTTCGTGAACGTTCAACGCTCGTTTCTTCGTTCTAAGTCGGAATTCGGTCATTCTCGAGTCCGCAACTCTATAATGCCAAATGAGACTTGTCTCCATTGAAAACCAATGTTTCCAAGCTCAATATCAAAATTTAGCTTCCATTCCGAGAATTTCACGAATTCGACGATTATCATCTAATCGTGTGAATTCCGGCAAAACTTCGTTACTTAAGATTTGTTCTTCGTTTCAAATGGATTCATTCCATCATACTAACTTCTTAATATACATACTTCATTAACTTATAATCATGATAAGTTATTACTTGTTCTTTATGAATTTATAACTTTTAAAAGTACAAACTACTTATGTTTCCATTTCTCATTACTTATGATTTCTTTTTACATGACTTATCAAGGTTCAAGATTTCTAACCATCACCATTGCTTCTTCTTATCATATCAACTTTATTAATGTAAACATGTTACAAGTTCTTACCAATTCTCCTTAGGTTCATAGCTTATATGATTACGAATAGCTTATTCATGACTTATACGGCTTATTAAGACTTAAGCCCTTTGATTACTCATCCTTATTATTTCTACTCCTTTTTAACATACATGTTCTACCCTTGCTCACTTCTCTAATAATAAAAGAGAAAGAGATTCATGGCTTAGGATTACATAACCTTTGATGATCACTTGCTAATCCTTAATCTTCTTCTTGCTTCTTTGAATTAACAAAGGCTAACTTCTAGCTTTTCTAGCTTTTTCTCTCAAGCAAATAAGCTCTCAACTTATAATGTATAAGGTTTTAGATAAATAAACAACCAACAAATGAATCCAAGCTTGCTATTTATAGGAAATCCTAGATGAGGGCATAATGGTCATTAGGACCTTCCACCTTCTTACTATTCCTATCTTAGCCATCAAGTAAACTTGCTCCCCACATATACTTGGCCATCACCCTTACTTAGCCATTAAGTATTATTGATTACCACACTTACTTAGCTATTAAGTAAACTTGTTCCCTACTTTGGATCTCCCATGGGTTTCCCCATGGTTCATGCTTACCCATTGAATACTTACTTTGGGCTTTTCATTTAATTAGCTTAGTTAGTTTGCTTATTCTTGTGGGCTTGCATTAATAAATCTTTGGGCTTCACATTACAAACACTTAAGCTTGCACATTAATTCTATTGGACTTTCATATCAAATCATATTGAATTTGTACCTCCCACATAATCCACACGTTCATTCACAAATGGCTTAAAGCCTTATAACGTATAATCTACGTATTAATCTCGTATTCTAACTCGTATACTAATTCATAATATACGACTTACCATTACTCATACATACTCGTATAATACCTCGTATCATACTCGCATTCATTACCTCGTATAATACCTACGTATTATACGATCGTTACACTAACTTCTTAACACTTGATTTTCCTAACGTTCTCAAATTAAGTCCACAGGCGAAATATTACATTTTCCATAATTTAAATATTATTGGATATTTCATCTCACATCGATATTCTATCGTTACGTATTTCTCGAAAGTTCAAAAATAATTCCCGAGCAGAAATACATGAATAGTGTTTTCCAAAAAATTTCTCGGAAAACTTTTATTTTCGTCTTGGAAATTCAAACACTTCAATGCTATCACGTAGCCAAAATACTACAACGTTCAGACATATCTAGGTCATAAAACGACCTTCAATTAGCTTACTCCATAATTAATCAGTTAAATTCACTTAATCCTTATAATTAAATAAAAATTTAATTCTCCTAAAAATTCGATTTTCTCGGGCGTTACATACTGTTAATAAATTTTCTGACGTATTCTCTGAAAAACTTCCTGACCTACCCCAAGAGCGTGGAATCGAATTTTGTATCGACCTTGAACCCGATACAAAACTCATTTCCAAAGCCTTATGTCGAATGGCTCCTATTGAACTTCAGGAGTTATAAACCCAACTGTAGGAATTGTTAGACATCGGCTTCATTCGTCCTAGTACGTCTCTTTGGGGTGCTCATGTACCGACCGAGAAATTCGAATTTATTGTAAAATAATTTTATTTAATTAAATAATGAATATAATCATATTATATGTTATTATTATGTGTTAGCAAGATGAATGTCATTCTATAACCTAGATATGTCAGAACGTCGTAGTATTTTGACTACGTGAAGGAATTAAAGTATTTGAATTTCCAAGTTAAAAATAAAAGTTTTCGAGAAATTTTCTGAAAAATAGTATTCATTGATTTCTGCTCGGGAATTATTTTTGAACTTCCGAGAAATACGTAACGATAGAATATCGAGGTGAGATAAATTATGTAATAATAATTCAAGTATGGAAAACGTAGTTTTTCGTCTGCGGACTTAATTCAAGAACGTTAGGGAAAATAAAGCGTTAACTAGTTAAAGCAATGATCGTATGATACGTAAGTATTGTACGAGGTAATGAATACGAGTATGATACGAGGTATTATACGAGTATGTATGAATGATGGTATATCGTATGTGACGAATAAGTATACGAGTTAGAATACTAGATTAATGCGTAGATTATACGTTACAAGGTATTAAGCAACTGTATTGGACTTGTAGAAATTATGCAAGCCCAAGTGTAGGAAGTGTATAGTTTAATTGGGATTGGGATTAAGCCCAATGTAAACTATTGTTAAAGCCCAAGTGTTGGTTAATGTAAAGTCCAAAGTGGATTAATGCAAGCCCAAAAGCATAAGTTAAGTTAATTGAATTAAAGCCCAAATTAAGATCCAATGGGTGAAGAACATCCATGGGGCAACCTGTAACGATCGAGAAATTCGGATCTTATTGTAAAATGATTTTTATTAAATTAAATAATAATAAAATCTTATTCTATGTGTTATCAAGATGGTTGTCGTTATATAACCTAGTGACGTTGGAATGTCGTAGTATTTGAGCTACATGGATGAATTAAAGTGTTTGAATTAAAGTGTAACATTACGGTCATGATTATACCGAATAATCCCTGGTCATAATCATACCAAGTCCATCTATGCACTACAGGCCACAGATGACTTTCAACATTTTATAAACATGAGGATGATGACAATGATATAAGAATTCAATAAAACAAGTTCAAGAATTAATTTATCCAAGAATTAACAACGTCCAAATTGTCAACATGATACTATTTTGTGGAGTAAAATTCAAGAATGCTTAGAAGAATATTTTCATGAAAAGATACTGGATGAAACGCAATTATCAAGGATATTCCACAAATTTCATGGAGTATAGAAATCAAAACTTAACCAACTGAGTATAATAAAGAATGGAATAACAAAAGAAATCACCATGCATGCGATAGACCACACAGACAGGTTATTCCAACAGAATAATAGATAATAGAACCAGGTCCGGTGTAAAACGCACAGACAGGATATTCTAACAGAATTATAATAAAGACGGAACCAGGTCCGGTGTAAAACACACAGACAGGATGTTCCAGCAGAATAATAATAAAAACGGAACCAGGTCCGGTGTAAAATACACAGACAGGATGTTCCAACAGAATAATAGAAGAATGTCACCAAGTACAGGGTACACCGCGTATACAGGTTATTCCAACAGAATAATAAGAAATGGAATAACAACAGTTCTCTTCATGAATAAAAAAGAATAACACCCCTTACCGTTTTAAAGAAGAACTGAAATAAAAAAGTAGTTAAGTAGCAGAATACTTTTCTTCTCCCTCTCTATAGTTTCTCTCTATAGTTCCTCTCTCTAGAGTTCAGTGAATTCGTAAGAAATAATGAAGTAATGAGCTGCTATTTATAGAAAAATGGAATGCATAGTAACTAATCCATGAACGGTCCAGATTGATTACTTTAATCTGACGGTCCATATTTAAAGAAAAATCTTTTAAATAAAATATAATATATTCTATTTATAGAATAACTTTAATAAAGTATTCTATTTTATATAAAAAGATGTTTTTGTTTTATTACGTTAATAATACGAATAAAACAAAACTTCATTATCGCTAAATAATACATATTATTAACTGACAATAATTGAATCAGACTGAGTGACTTCTCACATAAGCATTAATAATCAATACTGTGTGCTACTATGCAACCACACGTATTATTGTACTTTTACTACCGAGTAGTTCAACAGTATCAATGGTAAAACTTCTGCCGTTATTTTTAATAAAATATTTTTGTCGTTTTCTCAATCAGACAATAATTTTCGTTGTGGGGTCCACCAATGATTGTGCCGTTATACGAATATTCTCTGTTAAAACGAATATTCTCCGACCAATCGAATATTATATAACAACTTGCGTACTTTGTAAAATTTATAAATATTACTCACAACTATGACATTATATCAAATTAACTCCATAATATTCAAAAATGATATTTATAAAAAATTCATCTTTATTTATAAAAGTTGGGGTCTTACAACCTCCCCTTCTTATGAAATTTCGCCCTCGAAATTAGGGTACGTACCTGGTATGTCGAAGAGGTAAGGATACCTTGATTTCATTTCAGATTCTAACTCTCAAGTCATTTCCCCAATATCGTGGTTTCTCCACAAAACTTTGACTTGAGGTATAACCTTGGAGCATAGAATATGTTCCTTCTTATCCAAGATTTGAACAGGAACTTCTTCATACGTGAAATCCTCCGCTATTTCGTTCAGTTCTAACTCAATAATGTGGTTCGGGTCTTCCACATATTTACGTAACATGGATATGTGAAAAATGTTATAAACACGAGACATACTTGGCGGTAAAGCGAGTCTATAAGCCACAGTTCCTACTCGATCGAGGATTAAAAATGGACCGATGAATCGAGGATTGAGCTTTCCTCTCTTTCCAAATCTCGTAACTCTTTTCCATGGAGCAACACGTAAGAACACATGCTCTCCTATATCAAATTCCACGTCCTTTCGATGAAGATCAGCATAACTCTTTTGTCGATCTTGTGAGGTTTTTATACGTTGTCGGATCGTTTGAATCTGTTCTGTAGTCATACGTACCAACTCCGGTCCCAACAACATTACTTCACCCACCTCATCCCAGCATACTGTAGAACGACATTTTCTTCCATACAACGCTTCGAATGGAGCCATGCCAATACTTGCTTGATAACTGTTGTTGTAGGAAAACTCCACCAATGATAAGAACTTGTCCCAACTTCCCTTGAAGTCAAGGACACAGAGTCTTAATAAATCTTCCAGAGTTTGAATAGTTCTCTCTGATTGTCCGTCCGTCTGAGGATGATATGCCGAACTAAATCGTAAATCCGTGCCCATAGCTTTTTATAAGCTAACCCAAAATCGTGAAGTGAATCTTGGGTCTCGGTCAAAAACTATAGATACTAGCATACCATGCAGTCTTACAATCTCGTTTATGTACATACGAGCAAGACGTTCAAGTGTATAAGTTTCTCGTATTGGTAAGAAATGAGCAGACTTGGTCAATCTATCAACAATGACCCAAATCGCATCTATACCTTGAGAAACCTTAGGAAGACCGGTAACGAAATCCATGGTAATGTGCTCCCACTTCCATTCTAGAATTTTAAGTGGTTGCAATGGACCTTTTGGTACTTGATGCTCCGCTTTGACTCGTTGACAAGTTAGACACCTTGAGACAAACAG
Organism: Panax notoginseng; assembly: GCA_016801055.1. NCBI lineage: Eukaryota > Viridiplantae > Streptophyta > Magnoliopsida > Apiales > Araliaceae > Panax > Panax notoginseng. The sequence goes on from CM029020.1 coordinate 102,194,439, forward strand.
CGCTATCTCTCTCTTCATATTGCTCCACCAAAATGTATGACGAAGATCATGATACATTTTGGTACTTCCAGGATGGATTACAAACGGTGTGTTGTGCGCCTCCATCATGATTTCATACTTTAAATCAGGGTTGTTAGGAACACAAAGTCTGGAGTTGACTCGAAGTATTCCTTCTTCATCGATTCTTGCTTCCGGCATAGCACCTTCTTGCACTTTCTTCCTCATACGCATCAGCTCCAGGTCTGTAGCTTGAGCAGCTTTAACTTTATTGATTAAAGTCGATTCTACTCGTATATTCGCCATCATCACATGAGTCCCTGGAGTCTTTAACTCTATCTCCATCCTTTGCAAGTCACATAAAATGGGCCTTTGTGTTGACAATATCGCACTCGTACTTGCATATGATCTTCTACTCAATGCGTAAGCTACCACGTTCGCTTTTCCAGGATGGTATTGAATGGTATGATCATAATCTTTCAACAGTTCAAGCCAACGTCGTTGTCGCATGTTGAGTTCCTTTTGAGTGAAGAAATATTTGAGGCTTTTATGATCTGTAAAGATCTTCACCTTCTCCCCATACAAGTAATGCCTCCAAATTTTAAGTGCAAAGGCAACAGCTGCCAACTCTAGATCATGAGTAGGATAATTCCTCTCATATTCCTTGAGTTGTCTTGATGCATAGGCTATGACTTTTTTACGTTGCATGAGAACGCATCCCAACCCTTTGCTCGAAGCATCACTGTAGATGACAAATCCCTCCGAGCCAGATGGTATTGTTAGAACAGGTGCTGAAATGAGTCTCCTCTTGAGTTCTTGAAAACACTTCTCACATTCCTCGCTCCAACCAAACTTTGTATCTTTCCGAGTCAGCTGAGTTAATGGAGTAGCGATTCGAGAAAATCCTTCCACGAATCTCCAATAATACCTAGCTAAACCAAGAAAGCTACGTACTTCGGTCACTGATTTAGGTTGCTCCTAGCTTTGAATAGCTTCAATCTTTGCCGGGTCAACAGATATTCCACGACTTGATACTACGTGCCCAAGGAATGCTACCTCCTACAGCCAGAACTCGCATTTCTTCAACTTGGCATAAAGTTTGTATTCACGAAGCTTTTGGAGTACCAGCCTCAAGTGTTGCTTATAATCTTCACTGCTTTTGGAATAAATAAGGATGTCATCAATAAAGACGACCACAAAGTGATCCAAATATTCCTTGAATACCCGGTTCATCATATCCATGAAGGCAGCAGGAGCATTAGTCAATCCAAAGGACATTACTAGGAATTCATAATGCCCGTACCGAGTTCTGAAAGTCGTCTTTGGAATATCCTCAGTTCTAACCTTCAGCTGATGTTATCCAGAATGAAGATCGATCTTTAAAAAGAAGTGTGCTCCTTGCAACTGGTCAAACAGGTCATCAATACGTGGCAATGGATACCTGTTTTTGATGGTGACATGATTCAACTCTCGATAATCAATACAAAGTCGCATACTTCCATCTTTCTTCTTCACGAATAGAACAGGAGCACCCCAAGGAAAAGTACTAGGACGAATAAAGCCAATGTCTAACAATTCCTGCAGTTGGATCTTTAACTCTTGAAGTTCAATAGGAGCCATTCGATATGGGGCTTTGGAAATGGGTTTTGTACTTGGTTCAAGGTCGATACAAAATTCAATTTCACGCTCTGGGGGTAGGCCAGGAAGTTCTTCAGGGAATACGTCAGGGAATTTATTTACAATAGAAATATCATTCAAAACTGACATATTTTTGTTTAGATCCGTGACATGAGCTAAGAAAGCTTGACATCCGTTTTTCAATAAACGAATAACTTTATGACTTGAGATGACAGCGATTGATTTTAATGGTTTGGTTGCTTGAATTCACATAATAGGTCGATTAGGAATATGAAAGCTAACAACCTTACGAAAACAATCAATTTTTGCATGATGAGTAGTTAACCAATCAATCCCTAGAATCACGTCAAATGCAAGTATTTTTAATGAAATAAGATCGACAGGTAATGTGTGGGTACCAACTTGAACCAAACAAGACTTATAAACCGTAGATGTAATGAAAGTTTCTCCCAATAGAGTTTCAACAGATAAGTCAAAGTCTAATTTCTCCGGAGTCAAATTTAATCGATGAGCGCAAGTAGGAGAAATAAAAGAATGGGTAGAACCGGTATCAAATAAAGTATAGACTTCGTTAGAGTTTATGATAAGCTTACCCGTGATGACCTCATTCGGGTTCCTTGCTTGGTGGGAGGTCACAACAAACGCTCTCCCTTGCACTACCGGTTTTGACTTTTCTGGGACGGCCTTTGGTGTCTCCATCTTGGCTGAACTTATTTTTGGTAAAAGACAAAATCGAGCTAAATGACCTTCTCATCCACAATTATAACATGCTTTAGACGGCATCGCGCAGTTTGGACTGATGTGCCCCTCCCCTCCGCATTTGAAACATATGATAGGTGGTCGTTCTCCTTCCTTAACAACGGGTGCTGGTGCTGACGTCTTTCCATCATTGTTGAATCTCCTCTTCTTGAAATGACCATTCTTATTGTTTTGGCCCTGATTACCACCGAAGTGGTTACCATTTCTAGCCTGTTGATTCCCTCCACGCTTGTTGTCACCGCTTCGATGACTGCTTTCATTGGTATTATCATTTTGCCGACTGCTCTCTTTTGGTTGCGTTGACTCGTTATCGCGCTCCACTAACTGAGCCCTATTCACAACATCTGAATACAAACACAGTTTATGAGAAATAAGATGTTGACGTATCTCAGGTTTCAAACCTCGTAAAAACATTCGCGTCATTCGCTCTTCATTATCCACCAAGTGGGACGCAAATCGGGATAACTCAGCAAATTTAGCCTCATACTGCGACACGGTCATATTATTCTGCTCCAATTTGATGAACTCCACCTCCTTCATGTGACAAACACTTTCGGGAAAGTATTTGTCATTGAACAGCTCTTGGAACTTCTCCCAAAACATCTTCAGTGCGGTAGGTTGAGTACGCTTAATCGATTCCCACCAGTAATCTGCCTCTCCTCGCAACATAAAGGAGGCAAAGGGAACCTTTTGCTCCTCGGAGCATCCCAAGACATCAAATATCTTGGTGATCTAGTTTATCCATGTTTCCGCTATAAGTGGTTTTGGCTCTCCCTTAAACTCCGATGGTCCCAGCTCCTTGAACTGTTTAGCGGTGACCGCCCGAGAGTTTTCAGTGTTTCCACCTACATTTTGGACAGGAACCGCTCTCGCCTGCTGTTGTATGAACTGCATAAAGCTTCTGAACATTCCATCATTCATTATCTGGTCAGTGTTATTGTTTGCATAAGGATTGTCACCTTCCTGATGCACATTATCCTGATTATTAATATGTGGTGAATCAACAGTCGCCTGTGCTCCATTGCTATTCTCAACATTCTCAGATGCCATTTTCAGATACTGCCACAAAACAAAAGTTAATTGATATGTCATATATTATCCTTATATTCTGACCGACCAATTAAATACCATGCAAATAAACTTAGGTAGGTCATACTAGCGAAGGAATTCCCCGTCTCTCCCCTCCTAGTTCTATTCTCACATCTTAGTCAGGGATCATATCCCTAAGCTTTGATACCAACTGTGACGCCCCCAAAATTAGGTATACATCACCCATCTTGGGTCGTCAGATACATGGTTCAGAATATAAATACAAATTACTAATACAACTGTCGTGTACAATACGACAAAATATAAATTGTGAGTTTGAATACAAATATTATCTTCTAGAGAGTATTCATACCCAAAAGGAGTCCTCATTATAATTATTATCACACTATTACATAAAATAGTGAGGACTACTAATACTATCATCTGGTCCATCACTCCGTTCCCTGACTCGTCCCAGCTATATTCTCATTTCCTGAAGAGAACAGTAAAAGAAAGGGTGAGCTCAACTAGCCCAGTAAGAAATATTATGACTAAGATAATGCAGAATTATCATTAGCCTTCAACAGTATTAAACTGATAAAATATAACGAACATCAAGTTTAACTGCAGCGGAACAAGCAATCCATTAAAAGAGTCAAGTAGAAAATAAAATCTACTATCTTCTATGATTTAAAAGGTTTTTCAACACTGTTGTCGCTGGGACTCAGCTTAATAAAATAATCCACATCATCGAATCACCCCTGCACTACGGCCAAGGATATTCGTGTATTCATTAATGGTCATGATCATGCCAACAACTGTCCATCAATGCACTACGGGCCAATGAGGACTTTTACCACATCATTTGTAACATTACGGATGATTATACCGAATAATCCATGGTCATAATCATACCAAGTCCATATATGCACTACAGGCCATAGATGACTTTCAACATTTTATAAACATGAGGATGATGACAATGATATAAGAATTCAATAAAACAAGTTCAAGAATTAATTTATCCAAGAATTAACAACGTCCAAATTGTCAACATGATACTATTTTGTGGAGTAAAATTCAAGAATGCTTAGAAGAATATTTTCATGAAAAGATACTGGATGAAACGCAATTATCAAGGATATTCCACAAATTTCATGGAGTATAGAAATCAAAACTTAACCAACTGAGTATAATAAAGAATGAAATAACAAAAGAAATCACCATGCATGCGATAGACCACACAGACAGGTTATTCCAACAGAATAATAAATAATAGAACCAGGTCCGGCGTAAAACGCACAGACAGGATATTCCAACAGAATAATAATAAAGACGGAACTAGGTCCGGTGTAAAACACACAGACAGGATGTTCCAGCAGAATAATAATAAAAACGGAACCAGGTCTGGTGTAAAACACACAGACAGGATGTTCCAACAGAATAATAATAAAAACGGAACCAGGTCCGGTGTAAAACACACAGACAGGATGTTCCAACAGAATAATAGAAGAATGTCACCAAGTATAGGGTAGACCGCGTATACAGGTTATTCCAACAGAATAATAAGAAATGGAATAACAACAATTCTCTTCATGAATAAGAAAGAATAACACCCCTTACCGTTTTAAAGAAGAACTGAAATAAGGAAGTAGTTAAGTAGCAGAATACTTTTCTTCTCCCTCTCTATAGTTTCTCTCTCTAGAGTTCAGTGAATTCGTAAGAAATAATGAAGGAATGAGCTGCTATTTATAGAAAAATAGAATGCATAGTAACTAATCCATGAACGGTCCAGATTGATTACTTTAATCTGATGGTCCATATTTAAAGAAAAATCTTTTAAATAAAATATAATATATTCTATTTATAGAATAACTTTAATAAAGTATTCTGTTTTATATAAAAAGATGTTTCTGTTTTATTACGTTAATAATACGAATAAAACAAAACTTCATTATCGCTAAATAATTCATATTATTAACTAACAATAATTGAATCAGACTGAGTGACTTCTCACATAAGCATTAATAATCAATATCGTGTGCTATTATGCAACCACACGTATTACTGTACTTTTACTACCAAGTAGTTCAACAGTATCAATGGTAAAACTTCTGTCGTTATTTTTAATAAAATATTTTTGTTATTTTCTCAATCCGACAATAATTTCTGTTGTGGGGTCCACCAATGATTGTGCCGTTCTACGAATATTCTCTGTTAAAATGAATATTCTCCGACCAATCGAATATTATATAACAACTTGCGTACTTTGCAAAATTTATAAATATTACCCACAACTATAACATTATATCAAATTAACTCCATAATATTCAAAAATGATATTTATAGAAAATTCATCTTTATTTATAAAAGTTGGGGTCTTACAATACGAGGTTGTATGAAGGGTGAATTATCGTATATAAATTCTATATGAATGAGAATACGAAAATAGTACATAAACTATATGTATTATGAAATGTTAATGGACTTGGAAAGATTGTTGGGAATTAATATAAGTCCAAGGGAATTAAAGGGAGAGGCCCAATTATTAATTAAGGAATCAACTAGTGGTTTGTTCATACAAAGCCCAATGATTTAATCTAGTCTTAGCCCAAACTTAAGTCTAATAAAATGGGTTGACCCATGGGGTAAACCATATCAATATGGTTAATATGTGATGACCAAGACTTAAGAGTAATGACCAAGTTAAATGAGTAATGACCAAGCAAAGGATAAGAGAGTGGTTAGCAAGTACTGAATAGTAAAGAGGTGGCTTAACGAGGTGGGATGTTTTAAAGACCAAACTACCCTAACTTTGCAAGTTCTATAAATAGAGAAGACTTACAAGCATTTGTTGGTTGTTCAAATAATCTAGACTTCTCAAAGTGCTTAAGTGTTAGAGATAATAAGCTACAATAAGTCACTTCCATAAGCCAAGAAGAATAAGCAAGCTACTTACCAGGACAACAAAGAGTAAGACTTCTTATCCAATCATCTTCTATCTCTACCATGGTAGGATGATAAGAAAAGTTAGATTAAGAAACATAAATGAGTAAGTAATGAACTTAAGCCAATTAAGTTGGCAATAAGTCATTTAAGCTAACATAAGTTATAACTTATGAGAAAATAATATGAACTTATAAGAAGTTTATTAAAAGAGAATTGATATGAAGGTAAAAGGAGTTATATGATCATATGTATTATGTATACCTAAGTAAAGTTATAGGTGAAGCACATGTAAAGTATGATGATTAAGAAACTCTAATTGTCATAAGTCATGAATAATTCAATCTTAAGGAGTTTATAATTTGATAAGTTATAAGCTCATGAGGAGTCAAAGTCCAACAATGAAAATAAGTTATTGTATTATGTATATTGAGATGTTCACATGATGAATGAAGTTCATTTGTAATGTTGAATAAATCGTAAGAATGAAGATTTGACGAAAATTGCACGATTGGACGGATCGTCGAATTCGTAAAATTCTCGGAATGGAAGTCAAATTTGTGTTTGATCACGAAATCATTGCGTTACAATGGAGTTAAGTCATATTTGGCATTTAAGAGTTGCGGACTCAAAAATGACCGGATTCTGACTTAGAACGAAGAAACGAGCGTTGAACGTTCACGAACGTTTATCGTTTCGTTAAAAAATGAACCAATAGGTGAATTTTTAGCAAACGAAGTCAAATAGATAAAATTCTTAGATGATCATGTAGATTACGAAATTTGTGAACCGTAGGTTTTTGAACGAGCCAATTCGGACTTATAACGAAGAAGTTATGCGTCCGGGAAGTTCACAAAATTTCAAAACTGAAATTTTTTTCTGGTGCACAGAGTTGTCGCCACGGCGCCAACCCAAGACAAATGACCCGCACCGCAGCGCCATGTACAGTACCAAAAATTTCTGGAGAGTTGCGCCGCAGTGCGGCCCATTAAGTAAGGACTCGCACCCCAGCGCCAAGTCCGGGACATGCTAGAATAAGGCTCGCGCCGCAGCGCGAGATGTAAGTGTAAAGCTGGCGCCGCAGCGCCAGTCTCAGAACAAAGATAGTAATAAAGGTTTCTAAGTACAAAGAAAGGAAATGGAAATAAACACAAACTAAGGGAAGGTAATGTAACATTGTTTAAACTTTGTTAAACCTTAAGGAATGTAATGTAAAGGTTAAGATAACCTAGTCGAATATAAATGCAATGGTAATGTTAAACTGGAATGAATAGTAACTAAATCTAATACACGATTAGATTGAAATGAAGGGTACGATATAGTCATATACATATTTGATTATATGTGACCTAATGTAAAGTCATTATGTGATCATGTATTGTAGAGACTTGAACGACTTGAAAATAAAGATAATTTATCATAGCAGACGCTAAAGGCAAGTATTCTTACTCTTGTCTCAGTTTAATCTGAACAAGTTTTTGAGGTTCATGTATTCTTTCGCATGAATTAAGGTATGTTGAAGTTAAAGCCAATCCCTTGGCTAGACTTGGTAATTCATTCATCTATTATCAAATGTTGTTGTCTTTTGTCAACTACTCAATATGGTTTTCAAAAGAAGACTGAAATGTTAAACAAATGTTTTGTCGGTAAAACGACAGGCGCGTGAGGTTGCCAAATGATTAAACGTACATACGTTTAATGGATGTAGTGTTGATCAACATAGAGTACAATAGGTTGATCACCTAGAAGTGCTCATAAGTAATATCGGGCTTACGGAACTCGTTCCGGGTTGTCCTTTTCAATAAAGAATGAATACTCAAGGTCTTTGGCCGGAGTGAATGTTTTACTAAATATTGTTGTTATTGTAAAATATTTTAAAAGAAAAGATGAAGTGCTATTTTGAATTATAAATAGTACTTCATAACTATTGTTCAATTATTGAAGATATACGATTTGTATGTGTCAGGCATGTTGTTATTGAATTATTATACTTGTTGAGCTAGCCATGCTCACTCTTGCTTGAACCATATGAATGCAACTAAGACCGAACGTCCCGAAGGATCAAAAAGCGATAAAGGAAAAGCTAAGGCAGATTGTTAAGCTGTCTTGTAAATAGTATAGGTCTATTGTTGTAATGTAACTGATATTATGACAAAGAACCTTTGTAATGGGTATAGAACCTGGGAATTATAAATATTACTTTAATATATAAGAGTTATATTCGTTCTTTTAGACTTTTTAATTGAATGAATGTATGAATGTTGTACAGTATCGCACCATCTGTCGGGTTGGAAGATACCCGGATTTGGGGGCGTTACAAGTTGGTATCAAAGCCTAGGTTATAAAACTTAAGGGAGAAAGTAGAACCTTAAGTCATAACCTTAAGAAAAGAAATAAAAGATGGAAAGTAACCTTATAAAAATGCATTATATTATGTTATGTTTTTTTATTATTTACTGACGTGTTCTAATCAAACTATATTATTTTATTGTAGATGTCAGGAGAAAATGATATGTATAGAGACATACAGTTAGTGAGCGAGAATTCGGTTAATCGGGTAGAGATACTACCAAATTCTGTAGCCGTAGAACCAGAAGTGGTAACAATCGAGTCTGGAGACTCAGACGATTTAGACTACATGTCTATATTTAATGGCATGATAGAGGAGGAGGTGGACGTGATGTCCTTTGATCAGGTTCCACCTACAGAGGAATTGTCTACGAGAGAATCAATGAAGGCATTGTTTATGTCAGTATTGGATAGGAATATCCATTACTGCCAAGAAGTTAAGGAGTTGAAAGAGGAACTCCAAGCTGTCCGGGAGGACAAGGCTAGTATGGAAGGAATGTGGGAAGAGGAGCACGATGATAGAGTCCTAGCTATGGACAAGGTCCGAGATTTGAAAGAAGAAGTCTTTGAGCTCAAGCAGGAGCTAAAGGCTAAATAGCGAAAGTTGGAGAGGATGTCCTATATATATAGGAGTTCTCATGTAGATTTCCAGCAGCAGGTAGCTGGATATCAGATAGAATCAGGACAGACCCGTCATACCATCAGTAGAGATGTTGTTGCCGATTTGGCCAAAGCAGACTTTGAGAATGCCTTACGGCAAATGTAATCTAGCAATAGCTAGAGTAGCTTAGATATGTAAATATTACATATCTAGTAGTGACGTAAAATCCTCTTTTGTATAAACAAAGGGTAGTCTTGTGTAAAATCCCAATTTTTGGAAAGTAATTGCGGGATGGTAATGTAATCAGCAAGGCTGAATAATGTAAAACAATGTAGTGTTATACTATAAGTTATGAATCAATATAAGTCTTTTTATGGAATATATTGAGTAATGAACATGAATTATTGTTTTCTTATAAATAATAACAAACCAACAAGAATAATATAATAATGATGTGTTGTTTTCTTAACAGCAAAATGCCGCCAAGAAGGAGACAACAAAATCAAGATACAAATGTTAACCAACCGGAGGGTGGTCCAGTTAATCTAATGCAGGAGTTCGTTAATCTTTTAACTACTACATTTAATAGAGCGGGGGCTAATGTACCTGTGATTCCAGGAGTAGTACGAGGTACTACTTTTAAGGATTTTAAAAGTGTAGGTCCGCCGGAGTTCAAAGGAACTACGGACCCTATAGAAGCCCAGACTTGAGTAAAAGAAATCGAGAAAGCATTTGTAATAGCAAATGTTGAGGAGGGTCAAAAGGTTGCCTTTGCAACCTATTTGATGAAAGGAGAGGCCAACTTCTGGTATGAGGCAAACCAGGCTAGGGCCGATATAGTAAATCTAACGTGGGAGAGGTTTAAGGAGATTTTCTACGACAACTATTTTCCCACGAGTATGCAAGGGAGGATGGAAATGAGGTTTCTTGAATTGAAACAAGGGGAGATGACAGTTCCCCAGTATGCTGCCAAGTTTAATGAACTGGCACGATTCGCTCCACATCAAGTGGACACTGAAGTGAGAAAGGCTAGGAGATTTGAGCAGGGCTTGAAACCCTGGCTCTATAGCCGAATCTCAGTGTTCCAAAGTACTTCCTTTGGAACCATATTAGAAAAGGCAATAATTGCCGAAGGTGGGAATGAGGCTCTCAGCCAGTACCATAAGGATAAGAAAAATAAGGGCAAGGTTGATGGAGGAACCAAGACTGAGGGAGCCAGTGGAAGTGAAAACGGTCAAAAGAGGAAGGGCTTTAACTCTGGGAATACCGGAGTAAAACAAGGAGATTCTAAGAGAAAGATGGAGGCCTGTAAAACCTGCGGGAAGACTCACTTAGGAGTCTGTCTCAAAGGAAAGTCAGTATGTTATAATTGTGGACAGGAAGGGCACATTTCGCCTAACTGTCCAAATCCGAAGAAAAACAAAGGATGTTTTGTTTGTGGATCAACTGACCACATAGCGAAAAACTGTCCGAAGAAGGGAACGGAAGGAAATAAGGGAACTAATAGTGGTAAGTTGGCTATTAGTAGTCCATCTCAGCCAGGTAAATCAATGGCTCGCACTTTTAATATGACTATCCAAGATGTTGTGGCATCAGGGGATGTAGTTGCAGGTATTATTCCGATTAATAACATAAATGCATACGTGCTTTTTGATTCGGGTGCTACTTGTTCGTTTATAGCATGTGATTTTGCTAGACGATTAGAATTATTTCCCAAAAAATTACATATACCTTTGAACATTAAGGTAGCAAATGAAGAGATAATTCCTGTTGAAAATATTCATAGGAGTTGTTGTGTAGAGGTACGGGGTTGTAAGTTATCGGTAGATTTAATACCGATAAAGTTAGGAGAATTCGACGTAATTCTCGGAATGGATTGGTTAATTAATCATGGAGCAATTATAGATTGCCAAAAGAAATGTGTGAGAATCAAGTCGTTGAAGCAACCTCTTGTAGTATTTTATGGTAGTAAGTTGTCGGGACATCCGTGTTGCCTTACGATGACACAAACTAGAAAATTGTTAAGGAAAGGTTGTATGGGTTACCTTTGCCATGTTGTGGATACCCAGAGAGTGGGAGCAACCATGGAACAAATGCCTATAGTAAATGAGTTCATGGATATATTTCCAAGTGAGCTACCGGGGTTACCGCCGGATAGGGAGATCGAATTTGTGATAGATGTTGTGCCAGGAGCGGCACCAATCTCAAGGGCACCGTATCGTATGGCGCCTATGGAAATGAAAAAAACTAATGGTTCAGCTACAGGAACTATTGGACAGAAAGTACATTCAACCAAGTGTTTCTCCGTGGGGGGCACCAGTGTTGTTTGTCAAGAAGAAAGACGGATCGTTGAGACTTTGTATCGACTATCGGGAGTTGAACAAGTTAACGATACAGAATAAATGCCCATTGCCCAGGATCGATGATCTCTTTGATCAATTAAAAGGGGCAAAGTATTTTTCTAAAATAGATTTGCGGACGGGGTATCATCAGTTGAAAGTTAGGAAGGAAGATATACCAAATGTGACATTCAGGACTCGTTATGGTCATTACGAGTTTCTGGTGATGTCATTTGGGTTGACAAATGCACCTGCTGCATTTATGGATATGATGAACAGAGTGTTCAACCCATATTTGGACCAGTTCGTCGTTGTGTTTATCGATGATATTCTAGTCTATTCTAAGACGCCATAAGATCATGTTGAACACTTAAGATTAGTGTTAGAAACACTAAGGAAGGAGAAGCTATATGCGAAATTCACCAAATGTGAATTTTGGCTGGAAAAGGTTCAGTTTTTAGGTCATGTCATTGACCAGGAGGGAATTTCAGTAGATTCAGCGAAGGTGGAAGCAGTGGTGAATTGGGAACAGCCGAAAATGCCAACTGAGGTGCGGAGTTTCCTAGGGTTAGCAGGGTACTATCGAAGATTTATCCAAGATTTTTCGAAGATAGCTACCCCGTTGACTAATTTGACAAGGAAGACGGTGAAATATGTATGGACGGATAAATGTGAAGACAGTTTTCAAGAACTGAAGAAAAGATTAAGTGAAGCGCCTGTTTTGTCGTTGCCAGATGACACAGGGAATTTTGTAGTGTACAGTGATGCTTCGCATAGAGGACTTGGTTGTGTCCTTATGCAGCATGGCAAAGTCATTGCGTATGTGTCACGGTAGTTGAAGGATTATGAGAAAGCTTATCCTACTCATGATCTGGAACTGGCTGCAGTAGTGTTTGCCCTAAAGATATGGAGACATTATCTTTATGGGGGAAAATGTGAGATATATACGGACCATAAAAGTCTACAGTATATCTTCACTCAGAAGGATTTAAATATGAGACAGAGAAGATGGTTAGAGTTGATAAAGGATTATGATTGTGAAATCCTGTATCACCCTGGAAAGGCCAATATAGTTGCCGACGCCTTAAGTAGAAAGGGTCGGGAAAAGTTGTCTATGTTAACAACTCAAAATGAGTTAATAACAGAGATGGCTAGGATGGAATTAGAGGTAAAGTTGCCAATTGAGGCGGAGTAGAGACTGTTTACGACGGAGATGCAGTCTACCATCATAGAAAGAGTCAAGGAAGTACAACTCACGACAAACGAGTGTAATCAAATGAAGAAACGGTTATCCGAGAAGGAAGATGCTAAGTATAGTCTTGATAATGAAAGATTATTAAGATTTGAGGGAAGAATTTGGGTTCCGAATGAGACGGAATTAAAGGAACAAGTGTTACAAGAAGCTCATAATTCGAGATACTCGATACATCCTGGTAGCACTGAGATGTATCAAGACCTTCGACAGAGTTTTTGGTGGCCGAACATGAAGAGAAATAGCAGAGTATGTGAGTAGGTGCTTGACTTGTCAAAAAGTTAAGGCCGAACATCAACGACCCAGTGGCTTATTACAATCATTGGAGATTCCAGAATGGAAGTGGGAGCATATTACGATGGATTTCGTGGTGGGACTTCCAACAACGAATAAAGGATATGATGCGATTTGGGTAATAGTGGACCGGTTGACGAAGTCGGCTCACTTTTTGCCAATTAGGGTCAAGTATAACTTGGGCCAATTAGCTAAACTTTATGTTAAGGAAATCATTTCTAGACATGGAGTACCGGTATCGATTGTGTCAGATCGTGATCCACGATTCACATCGAACTTTTGGAGGAGTTTGCAAGAGTAGTTGGGAACACAGCTGAAGTTGAGCACAGCTTATCATCCACAAACTGATGGGCAGAGCGAGAGAACAATTCAGACATTAGAAGACATGTTGAGGTCTTAAGTCATGGATTTCAAAGGTAGTTGGGATGATCACCTACCACTAGTAGAGTTTGCGTATAACAATAGTTATCATGCAAGCATAGGCATGCCGCCGTACGAAGCTTTGTATGGAAGAAAATGCAGAACACCTTGTGTTGGGATGAGGTGGGAGAACGCCGTATGCTAGGACCAGAATTGGTGCAGCAGACAACGGAGGTGGTAAAGTTAATTCGGATGCGTCTCGTCATGGCTCGAGACAGACAGAAGAAGTATGCAGACTCGCATAAACTAGGTCGAGAGTATAAGGTGGGTTCGTATGTATTTCTAAAGGTATCTCCCTGGAAAGGAAAGATACGCTTTGGAAAGAAAGGAAAGTTACGTCCGAGGTTTATAGGACCTTTTGAGGTATTAAAACGGGTAGGAGAGGTAGCTTATATGATAGCATTACCTCCAGAACTAGAACGAATACATAACGTATTTCACGTATCTGTATTACGTCCATATAAGCCGGACTATAAGCATGTAATCGAGTATGAGCCAATTCATATCGAGAAGGACTTAACGTATGAAGAGTTGTCGATGCAAATCATTGATAGAAAGGAACAAGTTCTGAGGAACAAGGTAATACCATCAGTGAAGGTATTATGGAGAAACCACGATGCTAAAGAAGAAACGTGGGAACTAGAAGAAAAGATGAAGAAAAATTTTCCTCATCTATTTGATTAAAGTAAGACGAGATTCTGGGGACAAAATCTTTATAAGGGGGGAAGAATATAACGACCGAGAAATTCGGATCTTATTGTAAAATAATTTTATTAAATTAAATAATAATAAAATCTTATTCTATGTGTTATCAAGATGGTTGTCATTATATAACCTAGTGACGTTGGAATGTCGTAGTATTTGAGCCACGTGGATGAATTAAAGTGTTTGAATTTCCAAGACGAAAATAAAAGTTTTTCGAGAAATTTTTTGAAAAACACTATTCATCGGTATTTGCTCGGGATATAATTTTGGATTTTCGAGAAATACGTAATGATGGAATAATAAGGTGAGATGGATTATGTAATAAAAATCTAGTTATGGAAAAAATGATATTTCGCTTGTGGACTTAATTTATAAACGTTAAGGAAGGCGAAATAGTAATGAATATGTAATAATGGTATGATACTTATGTATTGTACAAAGAAATGGAAATGAGTATAATACGAAGAATTATATGAAGTTGTATGAAGAGTGAATTATCGTATATAAATTCTATATGAATGAGAATACGGAAATAATACATAAACTATATGTATTATGAAATGTTAATGGACTTGAAAAAATTGTTGGGAATTAATATAAGTCCAAGGGAATTAAAGGGAGAGGCCCAATTATTAATTAAGGAATCAACTAGTGGTTTGTTCATACAAAGCCCAATGATTTAATCTAGTCTTAGCCCAAACTTAAGTCTAATAAAATGGGTTGACCCATGGGGTAAACCATATCAATATGGTTAATATGTGATGACCAAGACTTAAGAGTAATGACCAAGTTAAATGAGTAATGACCAAGCAAAGGATAAGAGAGTGGTTAGCAAGTAATGAATAGTAAGGAGGTGGCTTAAGGAGGTGGGATGTTTTAAAGACCAAACTACCCTAACTTTGTAAGTTCTATAAATAGAGAAGACTTACAAGCATTTGTTGGTTGTTCAAATAATCTAGACTTCTCAAAGTGCTTAAGTGTTAGAGACAATAAGCTACAATAAGTCACTTCCATAAGCCAAGAAGAATAAGCAAGCTACTTACCAGGACAACAAAGCATAAGACTTCTTCTCCAATCATCTTCTATCTCAACTATGGTAGGATGATAAGAAAAGTTGGATTAAGAAACATAAATGAGTAAGTAATGAACTTAAGCCAATTAAGTTGGCAATAAGTCATTTAAGCTAACATAAGTTATAACTTATGAGAAAATAATATGAACTTATAAGAAGTTTATTAAAAGAGAATTGATATGAAGGTAAAAGGAGTTATATGATCATATGTATTATGTATACCTAAGTAAAGTTATAGGTGAAGCACATGTAAAGTATGATGATTAAGAAACTCTAATTGTCATAAGTCATGAATAATTCAATCTTAAGGAGTTTATAATTTGATAAGTTATAAGATCATGAGGAGTCAAAGTCCAATAATGAAAATAAGTTGTTGTATTATGTATATTGAGATGTTCACATGATGAATGAAGTTCATTTATAATGTTGAACAAATCGTAAGAATGAAGATTTGCCGAAAATTGCACGATTGGACGACGATCGTCGAATTAGTAAAATTCTCGGAATGGAAGTGAAATTTGTGTTTGATCACGAAATCATTGCGTTATAATGGAGTTAAGTCATATTTGGCATTTAAGAGTTGCGGACTCGAAAATGACTGGATTCCGACTTAGAACGAAGAAACGAGCGTTGAACGTTCACGAACGTTTATCGTTTCGTTAAAAAATGAACCAATAGGTGAATTTTTAGCAAACGAAGTCAAATAGGTAAAATTCTTGGATGATCATGTATATTATGAAATTTTTGAACCGTAGGCTTTTGAACGAGCCAATTCGGACTTATAACGAAGAAGTTATGCGTCCGGGAAGTTCACAAAATTTCAAAATTGAAATTTTTATCTGGTGCATAGAGTTGGCGCCGCGGCGCCAACCCAAGGCAAATGACCCGCGCCGCAGCGCCATGTACAGTACCAAAAATTTCTGGAGAGTCGCGCCGCAGCGCGGCCCATTAAGTAAGGACTCGCGCCCCAGCGCTAAGTCCGGGACATGCTAGAATAAGGCTCGCGCCGCAGCGCGAGATGTAAGTGTAAAGCTGGCGCCGCAGCGCCAGTCTCAGAACAAAGATAGTAATAAAGGTTTCTAAGTACAAAGAAAGGAAATGGAAATAAACACAAACTAAGGGAAGGTAATGTAACATTGTTTAAACTTTGTTAAACCTTAAGGAATGTAATGTAAAGGTTAAGATAACCTAGTCGAATATAAATGCAATGGTAATGTTAAACCGGAATGAATAGTAACTAAATCTAATACACGATTAGATTGAAATGAAGGGTACGATATAGTTATATACATATTTGATTATATGTGACCTAGTGTAAAGTCATTATGTGATCATGTAGTGTAGAGACTTGAACGACTTGAACATAAAGATAATTTATCGTAGCAGACGCTAAAGGCAAGTATTCTCACTCTTGTCTCAGTTTAATCTGAACAAGTTTTTGAGGTTCATGTATTCTTTCGCATGAATTAAGGTATGTTGAAGTTAAAGCCAATCCCTTGGCTAGACTTGGTAATTCATTCATCTATTATCAAATGTTGTTGTCTTTTGTTAACTACTCAATATGGTTTTCAAAAGAAGACTGAAATGTTAAACAAATGTTTTTTCGGTAAAACGACAGGCACGTGAGGTTGCCAAATGATTAAACGTACATACGTTTAATGGATGTAGTGTTAATCAACATAGAGTACAATAGGTTGATCACCTAGAAGTGCTCGTAAGTAATATCGAGCTTACGGAACTCGTTCCGGGTTGTCCTTTTCAATAAAGAATGAATACTCAAGGTCTTTGACCGGAGTGAATGTTTTACTAAATATTGTTGTTATTGTAAAATATTTTGAAAGAAAAGATGAAGTGCTATTTTGAATTATAAATAGTACTTCATAACTATTGTTCAGTTATTGAAGATATACGATTTATATGTGTCAGGCATGTTGTTATTGAATTATTATACTTGCTGAGCTAGCCATGCTTACTCTTGCTTGAACCATATGAATGCAGCTAAGACCGAACGTCCCGAAAGATCAAAAAGGGATAAAGGAAAAGCTAAGGCAGATTGTTAAGATGTCTTGTAAATAGTATAGGTCTATTGTTGTAATGTAACTGATATTATGACAAAGAACCTTTGTAATGGGTATAGAACCTGGGAATTGTAAATATTACTTTAATATATAAGAGTTATATTCGTTCTTTTAGACTTTTCAATTGAATGAATGTATGAATGTTGTACAGTATCGCACCATCTGTCGGGTTGGAAGATACCCGGATTTGGGGGCGTTACACAACCCATGTGGGGCCATGATCACATGGGTGATCTTGGTGGCCAAGCAAATAATGTGATGAGCAAGAAAAAGATTTGATGAGCAAGTTAACTTAGTGCTTAAGTAATGAATAGTAAAGAGGTGGGATTTGGCTATTGACCACTATACCCTAACCTAGCAATTCCTATAATTAGAAGGAGAGTTGGATCATTTTTACACTTGTTCATTTTATCCAACATTTGCAACTTATTTGTTAGAGAGAATAAGTAAGAAAAAGCTAGACTTTTATTAGTAGAAAAGAAGAAGAACAAGTTTGATCATCAAGGGTAAGACTTCTTTATCATTAATCTTCTAATTCTTCAATACTAGTTTGACAGAGAAGTGTGAATTAGTGAGGTATATATGCTAGGAAGTAAAGAGAATGGTTAATCAAAGGACTTAAACCTTAATAAGCCATGAATAAGCAATTCGTTCATATATAAGTTATGAACTAAGGAAGAACTTGTAAGAACTTGTAACATGTTTACATTAATGAAGGTTGTATGATAAGAACAAGCAAGGATGGTGGTTAGAAGATTAAAACCATGATAAATCATGTGAAATAAAATCATAAGGTAGTTTATACTTTTATTAGTTATAAACTCATGAAGAACAAGTAATAACTTATCATGTAAATAAGTTAATGAAATATGTATGTTAAGATGTTAATTTGATGGATGGAATCCATTTGAAACGATGAACAAATCATAAGTAATGAAGTTATGCCGGAATTCACACGATTAGACGATAATTGTCGAATTCGTGAAATTCTTGAAATAGAAGTCAAATTTTGCTATTGAACTCGGGAATGTTGGTTTTCGATGGAGTTTAGTCTTATTTGGCATTATAGAGTTGCGGACTCGAAAATGACCAAATTCTGACTTAGAACGAAGAAACGAGCGTTGAACGTTCACAAACGTTTATCATTTTCGTTAAAATGGACTAATAGGTGAATTTTGAGTTAACGGAATCGAAAATGTAAAATTCTTGTATGAATACTTAGAGCATGTAATTTGTGAGCTAATGTGTATGACCCCGAATTTTATGAAATGAAAGTATTCAATTTTCTTATAATTATTATTCTATTTAATGGTTAAATTGATAAAAGGTTAAAGTTAAGGGTGATATGTGAAAATTTTGCTAAGTAAGCAAGTGGTTATGAAATATTCTTTTTGTCGGGGAATATCCGTACGACGACACCATCATTGGTGGACCCCACAACAGAATAACTGTCGGAGTTAGAAAATGACAGAAATATCTTTTTATAAAAATAACGGCAAAAGTTTTACCATTAAACTGATGAACTACCCGGTAGTAAAAGTACAGTAATACGCGTGGTTGCATAGTAGCACACGGTATTGGTTATTGATGCTTACGTGAGAAGTCACTCAGTTATACTCAATTATTGCTACAGTAATTGCTGCATAGTATTTGATGTTATTTGATTCAATTATTATCACAGTATCATTTGCATAATATTTATTATTAGTAAATCAATAATTAAGACGACAAAGTTATTCATATTATTATTTGCAATATTGACAATGTCTAGAAAGTTCTGCCGAGGAGAGGTTTGGTCACCTAATTGCGCGCCAATAGGGAGAAATCCTTATCGGAAAGCCCCCTATTTTCTGGGAATGATCTGGTTGTTAAATATTGTGAGTTATAATATTAATGATGAATAATTGTTGAAAGATTAAAAAAGTGTTGATTAAAGATAAGTGATTTGTGGTAAATATTTATTCAATTTTTGATATAAATAAAGGGGTTTGTTATGAGGTATTTGTTATAAGTTTGATTTATTATTCCATGAGGAGATGTGCTAATTTTTCATACCGTTGGTTGAAGTTATAATAGTAAATCAATATGGATATTTGGTTGAAGATATAATAGTAAATCAATATGGACCGCTGGTGGAAGTTATAATAGTAAATCAATATGGATCGCTGGTTTAAAGTTTTAATAGTAAATCAGTATGGACCGTTGCTTTAAGTTCTAATAGTAAATCAATATGGACCGTCCGTTTAAAAGTAAATTAATTTGGGCCGTTCATGAATTAGATACTATTCAGTCCTTTTTCCTATAAATTGAAGCTCATTCCTTCATTATTTCTTACGAATTCACTGAAACTCTAGAGAACGAAACTATAGAGAGAAAGAAGAGGAGTATTCTGCTACTACCCTACTTCAGTATTCAAACTTCTACTAAGGTAAGGGGTGTTAGCCAAACAAGGCTTAAGGAATGATTAAGTCATTATTTTAATTGATTTTGCCAAACAAAGCCTTATGGCTTTTGATTTTTAAAAAATTATAACTGACATCAGATATATATATATTTATATTATATATTAATACATATTATATTATACGTTATATATCAGTTATATTTTCTATTACGTAAAAGAACAGAAGGAAGAAAGAAGAGAGAAAAGAGAGAGCTCTAGAGAGAGTTTAAGAGAAGAAGTTTTGCAAGAACAAGGAGTAGTAATCAAAAGTTATGTTATTATCTTCTAGCAAAGATATAATCTTTCTTCCCAAAGTTCTAGTTTTCTTTTAAGGTTCTAGTTTATTTTATATGAAAAGTTCTCTGTAAAATTTATATGGATAGTAATTGTGATTATATATTTGGTATATATAATAATTTGTAGATAAATTGTTTTCATATGTTTAGTATATGATTTATAGTAGTTTACTTCATGTAAATATGATATATATGGAGAAAGTTATTTAACAGTGAAATATATATATATATATATATATATATATATATATATATATATATATATATATATATATATGAATATGGCTTATTTAGAATTCAAAATTGATGTTTAATTCATAGTATAATGTATAAATTGGCTATTGATTGTGAAAATACATGAAGAAACGAAAACAAAGTAATTGAAACTAACTGTTTTGGTTGTAAAACGAATTCATAGTGAGGAATTTTGCTATAAATGTCAAAAGAAGAAGAAATAATAGAAATAGTGAAATTAAAGGTTTTAATTTTGATGTTTATGTGGTTAAAAACGTGTTAAAAATATTAGTTTATGTTTCTGTAAACATATTACAACTTGGGTAAGTTGGTATGGTTGTTAGAAAGGAATTTTTAGGCCTAATTTGGCTTTCTGCATGTTCGTTCGCGAACTGCAGAAGGTACCCCCACCCCGGTGGGCTATTATAGTGCAAAACCCCCACCCCGGCAGGGGGGAGGGGTAGTCTGACTTGCAAATGCTGAGAAAATCTGACTGGACATATTTTACTAAAACAGTCATAACGTTTTCATACGAACTCCGATTGAGGAGATTCAAGATGATCCGGAACGAGGAAGAATAGACCTACAACTTTCATTCTTTTTGTGTTTAGATTTAAGGTCTAGAACAGGGGTAAAAATGGTCATCTTTGAGGCTATTGTGTTTTCTGAGAAAATCGAAGGGCGTCGGGCATGCACGTATGCAAGTGTAGTGCTTCTGACGATAAAAGATGTTATTCTAAGTTATAAAATATGAATTTTAGTAAATATAATGATGTTTAACATTAATAAATAATGTATTAAATAAGTACTATAAGCATACTAAGCACACACAAGAGAGACAAATCAGGTGTGTAACGAATGAACGTCGAAACGTCGTGACAAGTGTTAATGAACGTAAAAAGTGTTTTAAGTCAAATGAAATAAATATTATAAGATATGAAATAGGATTAATATAAAACCAATAAGGATTCCTAGCAAGAATTAAATACTTAAATGAATTTTGAGTATTATTAAAAAGAAATATAGTGAGATATAAGTCGAAAGTTAACACAATCAAACTGAATATTGTGTATTGATAATAGGAAGGGTTATGAGATGTAGAGTAAAGTTTACATTACAACTACTATGCATTGATATGTGACTAATAGTTAATGTGAATGATTATATAGTTGTGTAGGGCACGTGAAGTGCAGATAGCTATAAGATGTTAAACTGTTATTGGTAAACAACGATCAAGACAAGTCTTTCAGTTCCTATTTGCTATGTGAACTTGATGATGAACTGTTTTAAATTTTTTTACAAAGAGCATGATATGTAACATTCCATATTTTTTTTTAAATGTAAGTTATAAATATTTATTGATTTATATAAATATTTATTGGATATGTTATTGTTGAATAAATAATTGTTCAATTTGAGTGATGTGGTTTATTTAATTATTTGTTGAATAAATAATTAAATATTAAATATTTATTGGCAATATTAAATATTTATTGAATTATATGGCAATTTGAGTTGATGTGATTTAATTAATTATTTGTTGAGTAAATAAGTAAGGAGCTAAATAAATTAATTATTATGAGATTTTATAATAATGGAGTTTAATTTAATAAGCTAGAGAGCTTATAATGATTTTAAATAAATAATAATATTTAAATGAGAAATTGTAGTTTGAAATGTCAGTTGATTAAATGAAATTATAATTGTAAAAAGAATTATAATTGTTTATGTGTTAAAGTAATTTAATAGATTAGCGTTTAATTGATTTATTAATTTAATAAAGGTGTGACTAATAACCTTGCTATATAGGAGTTACCAAAATAAATTAAAAGAGTTTAATGTGGTTTTACCATACATGTCTTATGGCATAATAACTCTTTATCTAATTGAGTTTTACCAAACAAGGCATAAAGATTAATGAGTTATTTTATTTAGACTAACCAAACAAGCCTTATGGCTTTTGATTTTCAAAACCTTTAACTGATGTCAGTTATATATCTTATATTTATAATATACAATTATTATAATTATAATTATATACGTTATATTTTAGTACGTATGTTAGAGAGAGAAAAGAGTTCAAAGAAGGAAAATAGAGAAAGAAAGAACTCAGAGGAAGAAGAGGAAGAAAAGAAGAAAAGTGAGAGAATTCTAGAGAGAATTGAGAGATTATTAACAGGTTTTGGAGAAAAGCTTGACAATCAAAGAGTTAGGACCATCATCTTCTTCATAATCCAAGGTAGGCCATCTTCTTCTTTACAAAACTCTAAAAGTTTTTTTTCCCAAAAAGTTTCTGTGAAAAATTTATGAAAAGAAATTTTGGTTGTTTTGGTTATAAGTTTATATAATTAGCAATTGTAGATGTGTTTCATGAGTTATGCATGATTATATAGAGTTTAATTCATGTATTTATATATTTTATGAAGAAATTATTTTACAGAGAATTTTATGAATGAGAATGGGTTATTTTTAAAATGGAAATTAAGGTTTAATTAGTTGTTGTATTGATAAATTGATTATAAGAATTGCTAGAGTGTAAAATCATAATCATGATGCTTGGAAATTTCTGTTTTGATTGAATAACAAAATCACAGTATTGGTTTTCATGAAAAATATCAAAATATAGAGTTTTGTCAAAAATATTAAAATTGGGTGTTGAATATTTGATGTTTGTGCTAATTGATGAGTAGAAACATGTTAGAAGTCGTTAGTATACGATTATATGATGTCTGTATACGATTTATATGATAATCGACTTATTAGATTCGAGCTTTTTGGCCAAATTGGTTTTCTGGTACTGTTGTCGAGGCTGTCGCCGGATTCTGGAGTCTGGCGCCGCGGCGCGACTCCAGTAGTACTTTAGTGGCGCCTTAGCGCCATGTCCGCACCCCAGCGCCGTGGCCCATGCCCCAGCGCCGTGGCCCGCGCCCCAGCACCACTGTTCCGCGCCCCGGCGCCGGAAAAGTGGCCTAGTTGGGCAGTTTTGGCCTCCTGTAGTAAAACGGCCATAACTTTTTCATATGAACTCCGATTTAGGTAATTCAAGATGATTCGGAAAGAGGACGAGTAGACCTACAACTTTCATTCTTTAAGTTTTTTTATTTGAGGTCTGTAACAGTAGTCAAAATGGTCATCTTTATGACTGTTGTGTATTTGGAGCCAATCGGAGGGCGTCGGGATGCACGAATGCAAGTGCAACCCTTTGGGTATTAGTATAAGTTAATGATAACATATTGGACATGTATTAGGATGTTATATCAAGTTGTTAATGTACACGTGGTGTAATGGCATGATCATTTAAGTAGTTGTAATAAAGCTAAAATGTAATATTCATGAAAGATGTGCTGTGTTTAAACTTAAACTTAGTTAGTAGCTATACTAAGAGTAATAAAGGAACTCATAAAGGTAATGTTAGTGTAACTAATGTGTATTATCAATGCATATGATATGTGTAGGACTTGGGGTGAATGTGAATAGTAATTGTTTAACCTACACGCGAGGCAAGTTCCCTAACCTTTTCTACTTTATTATTCAGCAAGGTTAATTTTCACTGTTATGTTATACTTATGCAAGTTCTCTAACTCCAAACTTCATTGTGCAAGTTTGAATTCGTTAAACACATTATCGCTTTAATTCCATTTCAATTGTACAAATTGCTAACTTTACACTTTCGTAGAGTTAGATTGTTTATTGTTGATTAAGCTCGTGTATCTATTGGTTTATGAGGATGCATGTTATGATTATTCCATGATTATGCTATTAAATTATTCCTAAAGCATGATGTTAGTTTATAAATATCAATTCAACTATGATTATTCCATAGTATACAGTTATGTTGTTTGTAATCAACTAACCCTTAGTTGATTACCGTTGAATTCTAAATTACCCCATGATGTATCCAAACCAAACTCACTTTGGTACGGACTTGTATTCTAAATACTGAGAAGAACAACTCTTTTATAAGAGGTTACGCTTAGCGTTGAAATGATTGTGCACAATACATTGTACGAAGGGTTGATCCCCCTAAGTACGTGAAGTCCTTATAGTCTTATGACTGTTAAAGTTTAAGTTGAAAAATTACTTATAACTGTGGACATGATTCGTGGTCATTAGACCCTCAGTAATTGATTAAAGTTTTTAGAAAGTAATAGAATTTATTGTTCAGTTCTATTAAACCTAATGTTGGTACATGATGTAAAGTTAACTGATTTATTTATTATTATTTCAAGTGGGCCTTGTTTGCTCACTCTTGCCTGTAAAATTTCTTACAGCTAAGGTTGAAACTGGTGATGTACCTAGCACCAGTAAAGGGAAAGGAAAGATGAAACAATGCTGAAGACCTGTAATAGATTGAATAGTTTATTTTCAGACTTGTTTAAGGATTGTAATGAAGTTTATATTAATTTATTTTCCGCATGAATGAATGTTTGTAAAGGTTAGATAACCTGGGAGATTTTTTATTTAAGTTTAATCCTGTATGGGCAGGTTTTATTTATTCAATTTTATCAATTGGGTAGTTAGTAATGAATGTTTTGATTACGTGAACACCAAATCTTGAGGAAATGAAGTACCAGGATTTGGGGGTGTCACAGGTTGGTATCAGAGCTTTAGGTTATGAACCTTAGGTGGGGGAAAAAGCCTTAGGAAGTAACCTTTTGAAAAGATAGTGGAGTTAACTCTTATCGAGTTTTAAGAAAGAAGTAATAAAACACTTATGTGCTTATGTGTTTATAACTTATGTGCTCGTGAGTGTCAATTAGAATGATTAATAACTAAAACTTTAAAATTTTGTTGTCAGGATGACTAATGTCGGAGAATCTAGTCAGACTAGGGAGGAGGGACCTCTAATGCCTATAGAGGAGGAGCTTCGCGACATTCAGGTAGTTTGGGAACAACTACTGCCACGGGAGTCAGCCCCGTTGGTCACAGTAGTTGAGGATGAGGATGATGATGTGGAGACAGACGAGGAGGATCCCATTAAGTTACCGCAGGAGAATGAGGATGGCGAGGATGAGGAGGAAAGGATTCCGCTCAACTCGATTGCTGGACGTGTATACGATGAGGTGCATGACCGTAACCTGGAACTTCAGGATATAGTTGAGGAGTTACAGGAGATAGTAGCTGAACAACAAACTACAATTACACAAAAAGACGGCGAGATCCAGGATTGTGATGAACGACTGACAAACGCCGAGGAGAAGCTGATGCAGACTGAAGGAGAAAAGGAACAACTGATCGAGACGGTCGTGGAACTGAAGAAAAAGCTGAATGAAGAAGCTACCAAGAGGGCGAGAGCTGAAGACGCATACGAGGAAGCTTATCAACGAACTGGAAGAGCAGTAAGGGACGCACAAGCAAAGAGGATGAAGATGGAAGAGATGGATAAAGTATTCAATACCGTGATCAATCGAGCTCAAGATCGGGTCATGGGTTATCCAATTCAGTTCGAGACTCTGCCATCATACGTGTTAGATCGCCGAACCATGTTCCGTGTTATGGAAGAAGAGCGTCAAAAGGCGACTGATTATCTTAATAGATCATCGTAGGAAATTTGTCTGTTTTGCAAATAATAAGTGTTAAATAATGTGTAAGTCCCGAGTGTTAAGTAACCATGGGATATGAGAATGATGTTGTTGCCCTGAAACTTTTGTAGTTTAGGAAAGTAATGTAGATAGCAGAGATGCTATTGTGTTATGTTTTCAAAAAGTTATGAATAAATAAAAGTTATTATTTTATTCAAAGTGTTATGTGCTATGTGATTATTTCTTTGTTGAGGCAAGTTAATTAGAAATACTTAAAAAAGTTGAGTAATGGCCTAATAGATGTTTTATTTTAAACAGAAAATGCCTCCCAGACGTCAACCAACACGACAGAGAACCACCGAAGAAGCTAACGACAATGTTGATGCGAATCCCGTTCAACAACTAGTGGCACTATTGACAGGAGCGTTGCAGAATCAACCTCAAAACCAAGGCACAACGTTTAAGGAGTTTAAGGCGGTCGGACCACCTGAATTTCATGGGTTAATGAATCCGGTCGAGGCACAACCTGGATTATGGAAATAGAGAAGGTGTTCGATGTCGCTAGGGTAGGGGATGAGCAGAAGACTGCTTTCGCAACTTTCATGTTGAAAGCAGAAGCTAGTTATTGGTGGCAAGCCAATAAAACTCGGGAAGGGCCAGGAGTGATGACCTAGGATAGGTTCAAGGAACTGTTCTTCGAGACCTATTTCCCGGAGAGTTCAAAGAGTCAGCTGGAAGTACAGTTTCTGGAGCTGAAGCAAGGGACGATGTCGGTATCCGAGTATGCCGCAAAATTCAACGAGTTGGCGAGGTTTGCGCCATATCAGGTTAGCACAGACGAACGCAAAGCGAAGAGATTTGAACAGGGACTGAAGCCCTGGCTGTACAGTAGGGTTTCCCTGTTCCAGTTGAAGACATTTGCAGCAGTAATGGAGAAAGCAATACTCGCTGAAGGTGGAGGAGAGGCGGTGACCAAATTCAACCAGGAACAAAAGAAGAAGAAGAAGAATGAGAATGAAATGAAGAATGGAGGTGGCAGCAGTGGGAATAACAACAACAACAGCAACAACAACAGTTTGAAGAGGAAGTGGAATGGGAACGGGGGAGCTGGAAACCAGCAGGGTAACCATCAAAACAAAAAGTTTGAAGCATGTGCGACATGCGGGAAATTTCACAAGGGTGCGTGCTTGATGGGGAAACGAGTTTGCTACAATTGTGGCCAGGAGGGTCACATCGCCCCAAATTGCACTCAACCAAAGAAGAAGGCGTGCTTCACGTGCGGATCCAAGGATCATTTTGCTCGTGAATGCCCTAAGAAGAAGGAGGGAGGGACAACCAGAAACAATGGAGGAGGTAACAATGGAGGTACGTGGGCTATTACAGGACCTGCAGCATCAAACAAACCCACAGCCAGAACCTTCAACATGACTGTGCAAGATGCTGTGCAATCAAAAGATGTGGTGTCAGGTATTATCCCAATCAATGATATTAATGCATATGTATTATTTGATTCGGGTGCTACTTGCTCGTTTATATCTGATGAATTTGCCAAGAGGTTAGAATTGCCTAGAGAAGAACTGAATTTTCCTTTGAACATAGAAATTACGAATAAGGAAATAATCCCTGTTAGGTTCGTTTACAAGAACTGTAGGGTAAACATTAAGGGGAATATCTTGTTAATAGATTTGATTCCGATTAGACTCGGGGAATTTGATGTAATTTTGGGAATGGATTGGTTGTTCAATTACGGAGCAGTAATTGACTGCCAAAAGAAGTGTGTAAACCTTATGACTCCGTCAAAGGTAGTATTTTATGGTAGCAAGTCCCCTAGACAAATGAAATGTCTGACGACTATGCAGGCCAAGAAATTGTTGAGTCAAGGTTGTGTGGGCTATTTAGCTTACATAGTCGATACTCAGAAGAAGGGGGTAAAACTAGAAGAAATACCGGTAGTGAGAGAATTCGAAGACGTGTTTCCAGAAGATTTGCCAGGACTTCCGCCGGACAGAGAAATTGAATTCGTGATCGACTTAGTGCCGGGAACAGCACCGATATCAAAGGCTCCGTACAGAATGGCTCCGGTAGAAATGAAGGAACTGATGGTACAGTTGCAAGAACTGCTAGACAAGAAGTATATTCAACCAAGCGTGTCACCGTGGGGAGCGCCGGTATTATTTGTGAAGAAGAAGGACGGATCAATGCGTCTTTGCATTGATTATAGGGAGTTAAACAAGGTCACTATTAAAAACAAATACCCGTTGCCAAGAATAGATGACTTGTTTGACCAGTTGAAGGGTGCTAAATACTTTTCAAAAATTGATTTGAGAAGTGGGTATCACCAGTTGAAAGTGAGGAAGGAGGATATACCACGAACGGCATTCAGAACTCGGTATGGACATTACGAGTTTCTGGTGATGTCTTTTGGTTTAACAAATGCCCCTGCCGCGTTCATGGATTTGATGAACAGGGTATTTAAACCATTTTTAGACAAGTTCGTAGTGGTGTTTATCGACGACATTCTGGTGTATTCCAAAACTCAAGAAGAACACGTGGAACATTTACATCTGACATTGGAGACACTAAGAAAGGAAAAGTTGTACGCGAAATTCACTAAGTGTGAATTTTGGCTCGACCGTGTACAATTTTTGGGTCATGTGATTGACAAAGATGGGATTTCAGTAGATCCATCGAAAGTGGAAGCTGTAATCAATTGGGAACAACCAAGAACACCTTCGGAGGTGAGGAGTTTCTTGGGGCTGGCCGGTTATTATAGAAGATTCATTCAAGATTTTTCTAAGATAGCCACTCCGTTAACAAATTTGACACGAAAAGCTGTGAAATTCGTTTGGACAGAAAAGTGTGAAGAGAGCTTCCAAGATTTGAAGAAAAAGCTAAGTATGGCACCCGTGTTAACCCTACCAGATAATACAGGAAATTTTGTGGTGTATAGTGATGCCTCACACAAAGGGTTGGGTTGTGTTCTTATGCAGAACGGCAAAGTTATTGCCTATGCATCAAGACAATTGAAAGATTATGAGAAAGGGTATCCGACTCATGATTTGGAATTGGCTGCAGTGGTATTTGCTCTCAAGATATGGAGACACTATCTTTATGGAGAGAAATGTGAGATCTACACAGACCACAAAAGTCTGAAGTATATTTTCACTCAGAAAGATTTGAACCTGCGTCAGAGAAGGTGGATGGAACTGATAAAAGATTACGATTGTGAGATCTTTTATCATCCGGGCAAAGCGAATGTGGTTGCGGATGCTTTAAGTAGGAAAGGTCGGGAGAAATTAATGCTGCTAACAACTCAGGAGGAGCTCATTTCAGCAATGACAAAGTTAGAACTGGAAATCAAATTTCCACAGGAATCCGACGAACAATTATTTCAGATAGAAGATGGTCCAACTTTAATGGACAAAGTGAAGAGTGTGAAGAGTGTGCGAAAATCAAAGAGAATTTGATTGAAGGCGGTGATGTAAAATACAAGATCGACACCGAAGGGTTACTACGGTTTGAGGGAAGGATCTGGGTTCCAGCAGCACCAGAACTGAAAGAAGAAATTTTGATCGAAGTTCATAGCTCAAAATATTCAATTCATCCAGGGAGCACGAAAATGTATCAAGATTTGCGCCGACATTTTTGGTGGCCAAATATGAAAAGGGATGTCGCGGAATGTGTAGCAAAGTGCTTAACATGTCAGAGAGTAAAAGCCGAACATCAAAGACCCAGCGGATTGCTTCAACCGTTGGAAATACCGAAATGGAAGTGGGAGCATATCACGATGGATTTTGTGGTGGGTCTTCCAACTACTCAGAAAGGATACGATGCGATTTGGGTAATAGTAGACAGACTGACAAAATCTGCACACTTTTTGCCAATAAAGATTAGATTCAATCTTGATCAGCTGGCAAAACTATATATTAAAGAGATCGTTGCAAGACATGGAGTTCCAGTGTCAATTGTGTCAGACAGAGATCTGAGGTTCACATCAAACTTCTGGAAGAGACTACAAGAATGTATGGGAACACAGTTGCGAATGAGTACGGCATATCATCCGCAAACAGATGGCCAAAGCGAACGAACGATCCAGACATTAGAAGATATGTTGAGAGCATGCGTCATGGATTTCAAAGGAAGCTGGGAAGAGCAATTACCGTTGGTGGAATTCGCCTACAATAATAGTTATCACGCGAGCATCGGCATGCCGCCTTACGAAGCGTTATACGGCAGAAAGTGCAGAACTCCACTGTACTGGGATGAAGTTGGAGAACGTCAACTGTTAGGACCAGAATTGGTGCAACAAACTGCTGAGGTTATCAAACTCATCAGGATAAGATTAGTAGCAGCTCAAGACCGACAGAAGAAGTATGCTGATCAACACAGGCAAGATCGTGCATTTGACGTAGGAAGCTATGTATTCCTAAAAGTTTCTCCTTGGAAGGGGAAAATTCGTTTCGGTAAAAAGGGAAAACTAAGCCCGAGGTTTATTGGACCCTTTGAAGTGCTGCGAAGAGTGGGAGAAGTGGCTTATGAGGTAGCTCTACCTCCAGAGTTGGAAAACATTCATAATATTTTTCATATTTCGGTGTTACGACCATATAAACCCGATTACAAGCACGTAATCGAGTACGAACCGTTGCAGTTCGAGAAAGATTTGTCTTATGAAGAGATTCCTATCCAGATAGTCGACAGGAAAGAACAAGTGCTCAGGAATAAAGTGATACCTTCTGTGAAGGTGATTTGGAGGAACCACAACGCTGAAGAAGCAACGTGGGAACTCGAAGAGAAAATGTTGAAAGAATACCCTGAGTTATTTGTTTAATCTGTGTCTTCGATTTTGAGGACAGAATCTTTGTAAGTAGGGAAGAATGTAGCGAATGTGTTGTTTGAGTTGTGATTCTGAGGACAGAATCCTTTTAAGAGGGGAATGATGTAACATTCCATATTTTTTTTTAAATGTAAGTTATAAATATTTATTGATTTATATAAATATTTATTGGATATGTTATTGTTGAATAAATAATTGTTCAATTTGAGTGATGTGGTTTATTTAATTATTTGTTGAATAAATAATTAAATATTAAATATTAAATATTTATTGGCAATATTAAATATTTATTGAATTATATGGCAATTTGAGTTGATGTGATTTAATTAATTATTTGTTGAGTAAATAAGTAAGGAGCTAAATAAATTAATTATTATGAGATTTTATAATAATGGAGTTTAATTTAATAAGCTAGAGAGCTTATAATGATTTTAAATAAATAATAATATTTAAATGAGAAATTGTAGTTTGAAATGTCAGTTGATTAAATGAAATTATAATTGTAAAAAGAATTATAATTGTTTATGTGTTAAAGTAATTTAATAGATTAGCGTTTAATTGATTTATTAATTTAATAAAGGTGTGACTAATAACCTTGCTATATAGGAGTTACCAAAATAAATTAAAAGAGTTTAATGTGGTTTTACCAAACATGTCTTATGGCATAATAACTCTTTATCTAATTGAGTTTTACCAAACAAGGCATAAAGATTAATGAGTTATTTTATTTAGACTAACCAAACAAGCCTTATGGCTTTTGATTTTCAAAACCTTTAACTGATGTCAGTTATATATCTTATATTTATAATATACAATTATTATAATTATAATTATATACGTTATATTTTAGTACGTATGTTAGAGAGAGAAAAGAGTTCAAAAGAAGGAAAATAGAGAAAGAAAGAACTCAGAGGAAGAAGAGGAAGAAAAGAAGAAAAGTGAGAGAATTCTAGAGAGAATTGAGAGATTATTAACAGGTTTTGGAGAAAAGCTTGACAATCAAAGAGTTAGGACCATCATCTTCTTCATAATCCAAGGTAGGCCATCTTCTTCTTTACAAAACTCTAAAAGTTTTTTTTCCCAAAAAGTTTCTGTGAAAAATTTATGAAAAGAAATTTTGGTTGTTTTGGTTATAAGTTTATATAATTAGCAATTGTAGATGTGTTTCATGAGTTATGCATGATTATATAGAGTTTAATTCATGTATTTATATATTTTATGAAGAAATTATTTTACAGAGAATTTTATGAATGAGAATGGGTTATTTTTAAAATGGAAATTAAGGTTTAATTAGTTGTTGTATTGATAAATTGATTATAAGAATTGCTAGAGTGTAAAATCATAATCATGATGCTTGGAAATTTCTGTTTTGATTGAATAACAAAATCACAGTATTGGTTTTCATGAAAAATATCAAAATATAGAGTTTTGCCAAAAATATTAAAATTGGGTGTTGAATATTTGATGTTTGTGCTAATTGATGAGTAGAAACATGTTAGAAGTCGTTAGTATACGATTATATGATGTCTGTATGCGATTTATATGATAATCGACTTATTAGATTCGAGCTTTTTGGCCAAATTGGTTTTCTGGTACTGTTGCCGAGGCTGTCGCCGGATTCTGGGGTCTGGCGCCGCGGCGCGACTCCAGTAGTACTTTAGTGGCGCCTTAGCGCCATGTCCGCGCCCCAGCGCCGTGGCCCGCGCCCCAGCACCGTGTCCCGCGCCCCAGCGCCACTGTTCCGCGCCCCGGCGCCGGAAAAGTGGCCTAGTTGGGCAGTTTTGGCCTCCTGTAGTAAAACGGCCATAACTTTTTCATACGAACTCCGATTTAGGTAATTCAAGATGATTCGGAAAGAGGACGAGTAGACCTACAACTTTCATTCTTTAAGTTGTTTTATTTGAGGTCTGTAACAGTAGTAAAAATGGTCATCTTTATGACTGTTGTGTATTTAGAGCCAATCGGAGGGCGTCGGGATGCACGAATGCAAGTGCAACCCTTTGGGTATTAGTATAACTTAATGATAACATGTTAGACATGTATTAGGATGTTATATCAAGTTATTAATGTGCACGTGGTGTAATGGCATAATCATTTAGGTAGTTGTAATAAAGCTAAAATGTAATATTCATGAAAGATGTGCTGTGTTTAAACTTAAACTTAGTTAGTAGCTATACTAAGAGTAATAAAGGAACTCATAAAGGTAATGTTAGTGTAACTAATGTGTATTATCAATGCATATGATATGTGTAGGACTTGGGGTGAATGTGAATAGTAATTGTTTAACCTACACGCGAGGCAAGTTCCCTAACCTTTTCTACTTTATTATTCAGCAAGGTTAATTTTCACTGTTATGTTATACTTATGCAAGTTCTCTAACTCCAAACTTCATTGTGCAAGTTTGAATTCGTTAAACACATTATCGCTTTAATTCCATTTCAATTGTACAAATTGCTAACTTTACACTTTCGTAGAGTTAGATTGTTTATTGTTGATTAAGCTCGTGTATATATTGGTTTATGAGGATGCATGTTATGATTATTCCATGATTATGCTATTAAATTATTCCTAAAGCATGATGTTAGTTTATAAATATCAATTCAACTATGATTATTCCATAGTATACAGTTATGTTGTTTGTAATCAACTAACCCTTAGTTGATTACCGTTGAATTCTAAATTACCCCATGATGTATCCAAACCAAACTCACTTTGGTACGGACTTGTATTCTAAATACTGAGAAGAACAACTCTTTTATAAGAGGTTACGCTTAGCGTTGAAATGATTGTGCACAATACATTGTACGAAGGGTTGATCCCCCTAAGTACGTGAAGTCCTTATAGTCTTATGACTGTTAAAGTTTAAGTTGAAAAATTACTTATAACTGTGGACATGATTCGTGGTCATTAGACCCTCAGTAATTGATTAAAGTTTTTAGAAAGTAATAGAATTTATTGTTCAGTTCTATTAAACCTAATGTTGGTACATGATGTAAAGTTAACTGATTTATTTATTATTATTTCAAGTGGGCCTTGTTTGCTCACTCTTGCCTGTAAAATTTCTTACAGCTAAGGTTGAAACTGGTGATGTACCTAGCACCAGTAAAGGGAAAGGAAAGATGAAACAATGCTGAAGACCTGTAATAGATTGAATAGTTTATTTTCAGACTTGTTTAAGGATTGTAATGAAGTTTATATTAATTTATTTTCCGCATGAATGAATGTTTGTAAAGGTTAGATAACCTGGGAGATTTTTTATTTAAGTTTAATCCTGTATGGGCAGGTTTTATTTATTCAATTTTATCAATTGGGTAGTTAGTAATGAATGTTTTGATTACGTGAACACCAAATCTTGAGGAAATGAAGTACCAGGATTTGGGGGTGTCACATGATATGTTATATATATGTTGAAAGTATGAAAATTTAAAGTCAATTTATGACTACGTTGATTGAGTGATGAATGTTGATTAAGTAAGGAACTCAATTTTTATACTTGTTATATGAATTGCAATTTTTATGAAATGTATGTTGAACATGTTATTATGTGCTACGTGATGCATGAAAACTGTTAGATTTGGCTGGGCTGTCGAGCTCAACCTTTCAAATAACCACTTTTGCAGGTTAAAGATTCAAGGTAAAGTTATGTGTTACTTGAAAGACATGAATCAGATATAATACTTGAAGATTTATACACTTTGGCTGAATTATTATTATTTGAACCATGTTTAAGGCTCCAAATAATGTATGATGTTTAATAAATGTTGAGTTATAAATTTTAAATTTTGTTTGTTATATGAAAGGGTATTGAACCTGAATGTAAGTTCTATTTATTAACTCTGATAAGGTGAGTAATAAGCTAAGTATGGTTCAAAGGAAGGTAAAGATAAAGGTTTTGAGAAATGTACTTGATAAATCACAATAATTATGAAATAATAAACTGTAAAGTTTAAGTTATCTATTATGTAAAGGTTATCGGATTGAGTTATAAGATTCTATATAATAACTATGATGAAGAGAATTATAAAATAACTCGATTCAAGGATGTGTATATGATAAAGGTTTTGATCCAGGGAATTAAAGTAAGTAGACATAAAAGTTTAAATTATTTTGTATTTTATTAAGTTTAACATTGAGTAATGATGTAAAATCAGAAGTTAGACATATTATTAAAGACCAAAGTCGATAGTTGAATTGTATGAATTTTAGGGTCGTTACAATCATTGATACCCAAGTAATAATAAGATCGATGATTCGATGCAACCTTTTCGTGACCAATGTTTCAATGTAATTTAATCCTTTTAACCTTGACATCCTAGATTAAACTCGAGTAATGGAATGTATCATACTCTTCATAATTTAATCTGAGTTTTCTTGATCAATGAGTAGACTATATGAAACAAATCACTATTTGAGCATGGCCATGCATTTCATAGTCCTACTCAATCAAGAGGCCTATGGATATCACCCCTAATATATAGGAGGGTTAAATTCCATCTAAATCACTCATATTCCTCACACAATTTATGATGTACCCAATAACCACCTTTATTGTCCACCATATTAAAGGTGACTTTTGATGATATCAAAGTACTTAAATTCTCGTGTAGTAATATAGTGATTTCAGGTCGGAGGATCATTACATCATTCTCACTATGAGAATCGCTAATGGCATTTTTCATAATACTCCACGTAGAATTCTTATGGTGGGTTTGTCCAGTACATCGTTCTCTAACATGTACCTATGCATTGACTCAATATCTCATATATTTTTGACCAATGAGATTTGGTCATCAGTCAATCCACATACTAGTCTCAATATATCATTATTATCTCATTAACAATGATACTTGACTAGGGACATTTAAGAGCAATGATACTAATTGTAATTATATAATCTCATGTTCAAGTCACATACTTGAAGCTTTATAATTTGTATCATTATTCTAAGGACTTTTATTATGCTAACATTTATATAACGCAGTAAATAAAATCATAATAAAATAATCTATTTATTCAATCAATTATAATATCAAAATGTTAAGCAATTATATCAAATAATTGGCCTCTAGGGCATAAACTCTAACAACTACGATGAGATGTCTGGGATTGACAAGGAGCTAGTAGAGCATAATCTAAACATAAGCCCGAGAATAAAGCCAATAAAGAAAGCACCAGAAGTCGAAACACAAATAAAGAGGAGATCAAGAAGTTACTGGAAATAGGGTATATCAAGCCAATTCAACATTCAATATAGCTATCAAGAATTGTACCAGTAAAGAAATCCAACAGACAATTACGAATATGTGTGGATTTTAGAGACTTGAACAAGGCGTGCCCAAAGTACATGTACCTGCTACCTAACATAGACACTTTAGTAGATGCAATGACCAATCATGAGATGATGTCATTCATGGATGGGTTTGTAGGTTATAATCAGATAAAGATGTCCATAGAAGATGCAGAGTTGACAACCTTTCATACCCCGTTTGAGAAATTCTACAACTGTAATATCCTGAAAATTTACGAGGCTAGAATAAGAAAATAAATTTTTTTCAAAAGTAATGCGAAAATAAAAACGTTTTCGTTATAGTATTTATGTGGGGTATAAATATAAAAAATACTATTCATACGAAAATAGTATTCATTTTTATGAAAATTCAAAGTTAAAAAGAAAAGTCAACAAAAGAAACTAACTATTTATTAGCAAATGAAGTGGAGAAAGCTAAATTGGCTACTTTACTTGATTTTCAACATTTCTTTAAACCATGGTTAGTTAACCAAGTTGGTGATTAAGTTAACCTAAGGTAAGAGTTAGTAAATAAAGAGGAAAAAGCCAAATTGCCTCCTAAAACCTTAGTCACTTGTTTCACTTGATTGATTTTAACCATGATTAGCCAAAATTTATGGGATTGTTAAGTTAACCTAGGGGGAGAGTTAGTAAGATGACAAAACTACCCTAGGTGTTGTAATTACTATAAATAGAGGATCATTTCTTCATTAACCCTCACCAATTCATAAGTATTTCAATAGCTTGAGGAGTTATTATAATCTTTAGAGAAGGTTATTAATAATTTAGAGAAGGAAAGCTAAAGTCTTAAATATTCAAGAGTAGTAAAGCTTGCACTTCAAAAGGTAACAAATTTATGTTGTTATAAATTTAGTTTATTTCTTATGTTCTTGGGTAGAATTCATAAAATAGTCCATGTTTAGGTTTATGATTATGTAATACAATGTTATTGAGTCATAAAAGATGAAAACTAGCTAATTAACCCAAGTGGTAACTAGTTAGAGAGATTGAAAGTATGAAATAATTGTAAATATCATATAAAATAATATGTTTAGAATTTGGTCATGAAATACAAAGCAAAGTTATAGAGGGGGAAGTTATGAAGACATGGGTGAAAGAATCACTCAGAAATTCATTGATATGAATTAAATAGTGAGCCAAGGTACTGCTGAAAATATTATGCTAGTGAATAGTAATTAAGTGGTTGTCCAGAACTCTTTGAGCATGAGAATTTTGGGGTTCATGCCACTTATGGGGGTAGTTAGACCATGTTATACATAGGTCACTGTCCAAAAATGAGCCAATTCTGAGTTGATATGAATTAGTTTTGAATTAAACAAGTTTTGAAATCAATTATCGTAAAAGTTAAAAATACGAAGTTAGGTTCATGTTTAAAGGCTAATTAAAGTGAACAAGAGTAAGAGTCATGTGATGACTAATTTGTTTGTCGGCCTCATAAATGATATAGTTTGATCTAGAGATGCACAATTAGCATAAGTAGTAGAGACGGAATCAAGCAAGTCTTCTAACTGTTATGCGTTATATTTATAAGTTATGAACCTGATTTATACGCTTTGTGTGACAACGTGATATAAATTGTTGAAAGAAACTTAATTGTGATATTAAATTGAGAAAGATGATAAGTCAAAGCATATTAAAAATTTTATGAAAGCATAAACTGTGTATGTGCTAGATTTGATGAGCCGTTGTGCTCATTCTTCCGAATAAACTTTGATTGCAGTTAAAGAAGAATGATAAGAAGATTATGAATGAAAAGAAGCATAGACTAGGTTTCATGCTTTATTTACTTGTATTTGTATAAAGTCATAATGACTGTTGTAATACGAACAATCAAATCATGTAACCGAATATTATTCAATGATATTATTTATTATCATCAAAGAGTGTTATGTCTTTAAATTTATATGACTTAGAATTATTAAACATTAAAACAATGTTGATAAATAACTATAAATCTAAATGAGGATATTGATTAACATTGTGAGTGTTGTAAGACTAGAGATTTATCACTGATGAACAGACCAAATTCATCGTAAGGTTCCTCTGTTCCAAGTACAAGTGTGTTAATAATATTGTGAATTTCAGATAGGAAGGAAATATCGATATGAAGAGATATCTTTATAAAGTTATTGAAAGTGGTATGTATACAAGCTAATCATGTATGATGATAAAGCATAAACTTTGTAATCAATCTTATTTATTTATTAATAAAAGAATTATTTAATAAAGGCATTTAATTATCTACATGGTGTTGTTTTAATAATATGTGATAAACCCATAGTTTTAAGTAATGCTTTTAGAATCATGATGAGATCATGCTAATGAGATCTAAATTTTTAGATAGCTTAAAAACTAAAATATTTCGAATCAATGGATTACTAAAAAGGGGATTAGTGAATCTGGATAGATTGGTACATACGTTGTTTCCTCATTGGATGAGAATGATTGATCTCATGATCATTTATGTGCAGACACTAAAGCAAGTATGTAGGTGCTTATTGGAGAATAAGTTCACTGAACGTGACTCGCTAAGGAATACCTAATAGAGTTTTACTTGCTTGTCAATAGGAATTTCTGAAGTGATAGTAGTACAAGTCATCCTTAGACTTGAGACCATCATAGTATCTTGTATATAATGATTTATACTTTGAGTTATTTCTTAAGACCCTTAGGGTATATCAAAGGGTATGCTTGGGTATAATGAGTTATATATAGAGATAATGAATGATCAATAAAGAATCTACCACTTCTAGTAAAAGAAGAGATATGTCCTATATGATTCGATAAATGACAATCCAGGAATCCTTGGCCAAGGTGGAATGAAATTAGAAAGTAGTTTCTAATTTGTATTTATTCGGAGTTGTGCATCTGGAAATCGAAATACATATAATTAAATAAAATAAGACTTGATAGTAATTTTATATCTTATATTTAATTGGGACATTGTACGGTGAAAGGATTGAATTGTACGGTTACTATTTACTCAAAGGTTCTTTTATGATTGATGTTGAAATCTATATTATTTAGAAAGTCGTTGATCACTAAGGAGTCTTATCCTTATTATAGAATAAATATTGTTTATTTAAATAAATAAATAAATAGTTTAATTTATTTATTTAAATGAGATTAGAATTGTTCTAATTAATCTATTCACAACCGGTTTAATATGCAGAACCTAAAGGGTGACACCATAAAAGGAAGAATAATTATTTAAGAAGTTAATGGCATAATCGTAATAATATGTTAAGTGTATTTAATTTAATCTATGTAATAAATTAAATAGCTTAATATTTATTATTTAATATTTTGAAAATATTAAATATTAATTA
Organism: Panax notoginseng; assembly: GCA_016801055.1. Classification (NCBI taxonomy): domain Eukaryota; kingdom Viridiplantae; phylum Streptophyta; class Magnoliopsida; order Apiales; family Araliaceae; genus Panax; species Panax notoginseng. The sequence goes on from CM029020.1 coordinate 102,233,884, forward strand.
ATAAGAGGAGTCTTATTAATATTATTACAATTATTATTATTTTAATTTCTAAAAGAGTTTGAGAATTAATTTAATATTAGTACTCTCATTTTTTCCTAATAAGATTAGGAGACGAATTAATTAAAAAGTTTAATTAATTATCCCTAATAAGATTAGAGAGCTTAATTAATTAAAGGAATTTAATTACTTAAATAATACCCTAATTTCTAATTAGATTAGAAGGGTTAACTGATATCTTTATAAGAGGAGTCTTATATCAGATATCATACATACGTAATTCCAATTGTTAGAGAGTACGCCCTTTTTTTACAGAGAAAGAAAACTAGGGTTTGAGCCAAAAACACCTTTCTTCTTGATTCTTATTCTTCCTTGGTGGATTACCTCTAAATGTCAAACGCTTGGGTGGCTAACGTTGATCAAAGAAAAGAATCAACCTAGAGAATCAAGGAGATCGCGGAGAAGTAGGTGTTGAACTCATACTTATGGAAGCTCATATCTACAAGGGTATAATTCTGATTCTCATTCTCTTTTATAGATTGATAATCAAGCACAAGAATGATCTTGGTTTATGGTGTATAAGAAAAAATTTAAAATCCGTTTTACTTCACTTTCGCTTCGTTTATGTGATTTGATTGCATACACTTGTTTCTAGCAAACCTAACAGGGGTATCAAAGCCAATCTTGTGCTAATTAATAGTTTTTGTGATTCCACATATGTACAATATGCGATTGGATCAAATTTTTGGGCAACAAAAATTTTTTCTGTTTCTGCGACGTGGCGTAGCTGCGCCGTCTCCAGTTCATTCTGGAGCGCAGATGCACCGTTACCCAGATTCAGCTTCCTGGATGAACAGTGATAAGTAGGTTTTATACCTACTTATTGGATGTCAACTTACTAGAATTATGCTCATCTCAAGTAGTTTTTACTATGTTTTAGTTGCATTTTATGTTTATTCTGCAGTACTTGTAGTGGAACTCCTATGGCTAGAAAAGGCATGGAAAAAGCAAGAATGGCATGGATTGGCATTAGCATGGATAAGCATGGTGGCATGAAGTTAGCAAAGACTAGGCAAGATGGACATATGTAGATGAGGAACTGAAGTAGTGGATGAGTACTATGCAGAAAAGAAAGGATGAAGAACAAACAACAACAATCAAGAAGCAACAGCAGAAGATAGCATGCGGTCGCGCGACTATTTAGGCCTTAAATCTCGCGCCCGCGCTACTTGAAGTTAAACAGCTTTGCACCATTGCGCGGCCACGTCCCAGCAAAGAAGGAATCTTGCGCGCCCGCACTAAGGCCTCGACAGATACACATATCGCGCGCCTGCGTCCGCGCCCGTTTTACACTGTGATCTCGTGCGGCCGCGTGAGTCCTCTGCAGTCTGTTATGTTGACTTTTTGTAATTTGAATTTGGAGCGCTTTAGGCTCATCTGAACAATACTGGTTGGTACCAGACGTGTTTTAGCGGGTCTTTTATCAGTTTTCATATTAGAATTAAGGTTCTTAAGTTATAACTAGGCTAGAGAGGTTTTGATCAATTTTTGATACATTTCTATATCCTCTCTTCATCTAGATTATTAAATAATCATTAGCTTTCATTTCTGGAGATTAATGGTGTTATGGAACAAGCTTGGAACAGATTCTGCAACTGGGTTTAACAGATTTGTTGATCATTTCTTTTACATCTTTTAATTGCATTATTTAATTCCATGTGTTGCTTCAATCCCATAATGGCTTTTGGTTCAGAAATGAACTAAACTCCATTATGGGATTCTAATAGATTTTGATATGTAGTCTATGTTTATATATTTGATTGTTTGGTTGTATGTTTGTCATTGGATTACCTATTATGATTGAGCGTAATGAATGAATGTTTGATCGCCATTCACCTTGTATGTTTATATGGATTTGAAAAATGAAATATGAGTATGGATAAAATCATAATAGCATATGTTTATGAGGCTGTTTTGTTTAGCTTTGTAATTCGTGAACTGGATAGACATATACCGTTTCATCGTGTGTAGTCATGAAAAGAGCCTGCACTTTAATTCATTATTGTTGTAATTTCACATAGAATATAGTGATTTTGGTAATAGTGTCGCTTACATGATTTCAATCATATGTGGAGGTTATGTGAATAGGTCATAGTCCATTGAAAAATGGTTATGTCCACTTTTATGCTCTTGACTAGTTTTCCATGATAAGTATGAAAACATTACATGATGGTTGCAAGTTAGATGAAGTATTAAATGAAGTTAGAATCCCATTCTTTTCCAAATTTGATTATATTACTTTAGTATTATATTTTCATTTCATGAATTAAATTTAGAATTAAATATAATTGTGAATTGTTCATTTAAGCATATAAAACTAGTGACGATACTTTTCTTACTTTGTACTACTTTTTGACCAATATATGCTTGCATGAGTTAGAGTCCTTTTTGTTAGACTAAAATGGAGGCAACAAACAGCGCAACTGTGCTGTGACCCAGTTCATTTTGGGTGCAGCTGCGCCGTGACCCAGTTCATTCTGGGCACAGCTGCGCCCTTGGGCAGAATACGAAAAACTTTTTTTTTAATTAAATAAATAGTTTACCTAATTGATAAAAGTTTAAAATAAAGGTGTTTATTTTATCTGAAATAAGATTTCATATTGCTAAAATTAAAGAGTTTAATTTGGATTTGGATTTGGTTTTTGATTAAAATAAAAGAGTTTATTTTACTTCAAAACTAAAGTTTAGCAAACTTTTGCCCAATATTAATATTAATGCATATATAGAATGGATTTATTATTCATAAGATGAATGTTATTTATTGATGCATATGTTGATATGTATGATAATAAATGGGATTGATTATGGACTATGACCAATGTGATTGGATTTTATTTTGGATGGATACTTGAATGTATGGATTTTATTAAATGGGGTATGTGTACCTCGTCTTTTATGGTTTTCTTCTTATTGTAAATTAAATCTTTCTCCTATATATTTCCCTTTGACTGTTGATCAATGTTTCTATTTAAATTAAATAATTTATGTAATAGGATTAGTTAGAATTTGTCGAAGAACAAGAGATCAAGGAGTAAGGAGGGCTTGAATACCCGTTTGTAATGGAGCTTGTGACACCCCCAAATCCGGGTACTTCAATTCCCACGGGATTTGGTGTTCACTATCCAAACATCATGTATCTATCTACCCATAATAAATGAAAAATCATAAATAGATAGAAATAAATCCTCTCCTTATGGAGTTACAACATCTGAATGTAAATACATCAATCCCAGGTCATACTAACCTTAAATCTCAAATGCGAAAACATAAACAAATATTAAGTCTTACACAACTTAAACATAAGTCTGAAACATAACATAACGAATAAACAACAAGTTTTCATCACTTGTTAACCTTGCCCTTGCCTTTACTAGGTGAAGGCTCTTCGGACCTTTCTTTCTTAACTACAATGTTATTATTACGCAAGAGTGAACACGATTGCCCATAAGTATAATAATATAACAATAAAATAATAACATGCGAATGAATCAAAGACTTCTGAAATGAGAAAACTTGGCTTATGAATCAAGAATGAATAACAAGAATCAATTCGCAGTCAGCAACCAATAGTTAATGGTTCAAATTTGTCATCCGTTTTTCTTTTTTGGCTAAAAATCCAAATTTGACCATTCAATATAAAGAAAGGTGAGGGAAAGTTTTTAGGCATTGTGTGTTTTGAGATACTATACAATCAATCGAAGGGGTGGATCAAATCCAATCAAAAGAAGGAAAGGCTTTCTTTAAGAACTTCTGAGAGTCATAAGACCTTGAACTACGTCCTTGGTTGTCAAGTGTTTATACTTGAAACCTTTAACAGTCATAAGACTATGGACTCTTCTTCTCGTACTTAGGAGGATCAGCCCTTAGTACCATACTGTGCACAATATCTTAACGCTAAAGCATAATTAATCCCTTATAACAGGGTTGTTCATCTCAATTTGACATTAGAGTCCGCACCAAAGGAAGTTTGGTTTGGATAAGCTCAATAATGGTTCTGAAATTTAGAACGTTAATCAACTATGGACTAGTCAAATCAATAAGGGTTTGCTAGTCTTATAAGGTTCAACAATAATTGATATTCAATTTGAATAACAAAATTCAAGATGTATACAATTGAATACGTATTGTATAACAGGAATCATGCTTTTAAAGAATGATAGCATCTAATATTAAATCTTCACTTGAACAATAATAAACTAGATAGAATAAGGAACTTGCTTTATGTAAAGAAACAAGGTTTAGAAACTTGCCTCGTGCGTAGACTAAACGATTACTACTCCCGTTCACCACAAGTCCTACACACATACCATATGTATTCACAACATTCATTAGTTACATTACTACTAACCTTATAGGTTTAGTTCCCTCTTTTAATACAACTTGTTAACTTGGTTTAAATTTTACTTATTACCATCATTCACATATACAAGACTGAAATCTCAAATCCTAAGTTTAAACAACATCATATCATCTCATGTAAAACATAGCAGTTATAAGGTCACAAGACCTTTTCTAATTTACTTTTATAATTCTCTTATTGTATTATCCATTAGTCACATTTTCACTTAATTATTTAATATAAACTTCACTTTATTTAACAAATCATTACCCTTCTAATTTAATTACTTAATTAAATTAGAATATTTTCATTCCCTTACTATTATTACACTCGAATAAATTATTTTATAATAATTTTCATCGAATATTTATTTTATTCCATAAATATTTTAATTAAAATATTCATTTTATTTTATAAATATTTTAATAATAATTTTCATCGAATATTTTTTTATTCCATAAATATCTCAATTAAAATTTTTATTTTATTTTATAAATATTTTAATAACAATTTTCATCGAATATTTATTTTATTTCATAAATATTTCAACTAAAATATTTATTTTATTTGATAAATATTTTAATAATAATTTACATCGAATATTTATTTTATTTCATAAATATTTCAACTCAAATATTTATTTTATTTGATAAATATTTTAATTAATTATTTATTTTATTTATTTATTTTTTTGCCCGCCGGGGGGGTAATTTAGCTTGGTAACGCCTGCCGGGGCGGGGTTACCCAGACTCAATTTCTGTAGTTCACGAAGAACACATAACAAGACCAATTTAGACCAAAAATCTCATACAAGTTCAACCATATGTTCTCGTGAAGAACACAGAACAGGCCCAAAAACTTCCAATTTCTTTGTTCATACATTAATTTAAGCATATCTAGATACTATAATTCATATATGATCATTACCCATCCTTTCTAGCATGATTTTAACAACTTAATTTATATAATTACTTGAATCAAAACACATAATTTCAAAGTTCTTATGAAAAACTCTATTTTTAACATTATTAACGAAATCAACTACTGTGAACTCGTTTTTCGACCAAATCAGTCCGTTTAAAGTTTCTTTCTTTTCGTTTTTACATGTATAAACAAAATCATTCATCAATTTACCGATTAATATAAAATTTAAACCTAAATTTTTGTACTTATAAGTCATATTCATATATTTTTCTCTGTAAAACTATAAAACTCCAATTACGACATATTATATGAAATTGATGGTTTGAAAACATACATAGATCGTAGAAAACGTGTTATGATTATATATTATCATGTATATACACATAAATCATCAATTCATGCATTCATCATACAATAGTTGTTTTACAGAGAACTCAAAACACCTGTTAATGGAAAAACTCTGATTCTAGCATGTTTACATGAAATCAATTACTCTAATAACATGAATGTATGATATAAACATATACTAACATATATATATATATATATATATATATATATATATATATATATATATATATATGACATCATATACTCATCAATTGTTAATCTCTACAATCATAGAGGACTTAGAAATAGTTTTTCACAAAATATAAGAACGTAATTTGTGACAACCAGGAAATTCGGATTGTCCAGAAATTAAGTTTAAAGAATTAGTTATTAATAAAATGAATTTTTATTAATACTATTATGTGCTATGTGTTTATTAATCATTCTAGAACTTAGAATGATTATAAGTCGGGAGGATTCTGGCTACGAGGTAGACTGAACGAGTAAAAAATTTCAAGACGAAAATAAAAAAATTTCGGGAACAAAAATATTTTCGAGAAAAAAGACGAAATATGCACTATTCACCCGACGAAACCTAAGGGTTAGGGTTTGAATAACATAAGCCTTTCCGAGAGTTCGGTACGTCGAAATGACATTCCGTCGAAAGATTTGACGATAATATATCGTGAAAAGTTAAGTAAGCCGATAAAAGTTTTTCTCAAAAAACTTGCAGAAATCGGACGAAATAAAAATGACGAAAAGTATTGTTATGTGATTTTCATTCGTTTACCTACGTTAGGAGAAAACGTGAAGGAAAACGCTTAACATCAAAAAGTATTTTTCAGTTTTTCAATTTTTCGGAGTTCCGAAGAATGCGTAAAAGTTAGACTGTAGAGAAAAGACGAAATATCTAAAAATATTTGGATTCCGAGAATCACAGTTTTTCGAACTGTCGGACGAATTCCGCAAGACAGAAGCACGAAGCTTCCAAGTTAAGCTTCGTGAATAGTAAGGAGGTTATTAAGGAGGTGGGAATAGTAGAATGAGGGGCAAAATGACTAAAATGCCCCTATCTTGGATTTTCTATAAAAGGGAGCCTTAAGCTCATTTGTTGGTGATTTTGAAAATCACCAACACTTTAGAGAGAGAGAGAGAGAGATTTCGGATGGGAAGAAAAAGGAAGAGGAAATGTTAGCTCGTGAGCAAACTTTGTCCAACGGGAAGAGATTAAAGAAGAAAAGTAATCCGAAACCTAAACCTAAGTAAATTTTCTTTAAGTTTTATATGTTAAAAACATAGCTTAACGAGAATAAGAAGTAAAAGATGTTAAGAATGATTTCATATGGTTGAAATAATGAAGAAATGAAGAAATAAGAATTAGAAGTTTATTTTATAAATTTCTTAAAGAAGTGTAAGATGAAAGTAGTATGCACACAAGCCAATCATATTTGATGATAAATCATATACTTTGTAACAATCTTATTCATTTATTAATAAAAAGTATTAATTTATTAAAGGCTTTTAATTATCTACATGGTGTTATTTTATATTATGTGATAAACCCATAGTTTTAAGCAATATAATGCTTTTAAAATAATGATAATGATCATTCTAATGAGATCTAAATTCTTAAAAAGCTTAAAACTAAAATAGTTCTTAATCATTGGATTACTAAATTGGGGATTGCTGAATCCAAATAGATCGGTACATACGTTGCTTGCTCATTAGATGAGGATGATTGATCTCATGATCATTTGTGATGAGACACTAAAGCAAGTATGTAGGTGCTTATTAAAGAATAACTTCACTGAACGTGGCTCGCTAAGGAATACCTAATGGAGTTTTACTTGCATGTCAGTAAGAATTCCTGTAGTGATAGTAGTACAAGTGATCCTTGGACTTGAGATCATCATAGTATCTTGTGTATGATGAGTTATACTTTAACTTATTCCTTAAGACCATTAGGGTATATCAAAGGGTATGCTTGGGTATAATAAGTTATACATAGAGATAATGTATGAACAATAAAGAATCTACCACTTCTAGTAAAAGAAGAAAAATGTCCTATGTGATTCGATAAATGACAACCCAGTAGTCTTTGGCCAATGCAGAATGAAATTAGAAAAGAGTTTTTAATTTGCATTATTTGGTGTTGTGCATTTAAGAATCGAAAAATATATAATTAAATAAAATAAGACTTGACAGTAATTCCATGTCTTATATTTAATTGAGACATTGTATGGTGGAAGGATTGAATTATACAGTAACTATTTACTCAAAAGTTCTTTTATGATTAATGTTGAAATTTATATTATCTGGAAAGTCATTAATCGCTAGGGAGGCTTATCCCTATTGTAGAATAAATATTATTTATTTAAATAAATTAATATTTTAATTTATTTCTTTAAATAAGATTAGAATTTTTCTAATTGATTTATTCACAACCGGTTTAATATGGAGAATCTAAAGGGTCACACCATAAAAGAAAGAATAATTATTGAAGAAGTTAATGCTATAATCGTAATAATAAGTTAAGTATATTTAATTTAATCTATGGTGATAGAATAAATTAAATAGCTTAATATTTATTATTTAATATTTTGAAAATATTAAATATAAATTAATAAGAGGAGTCTTATTATTATTATTACTATTATTATTATTTAATTCCTAAAGGAGTTTGGGAATTAATTAATAAAAGTACTCTCATATATTCTTAATAAGATTAGGAGGTTAAATTAATTAAAAGAGTTTAATTAATTATCCCTAATAAGATTAGGGAACTTAATTAATTAAAAAAATTTAATTAATTAAATAATACCCTATTTTTTAATTAGATTAGAATGGTTAACTGATATCTTTATAAGATGAATCTTATATCATATATCAACATACGTGATTTCAATTGTTGGAGAGTATGCTCTTTTTCTATAGAGATAGAAAAACTAGGGTTTAGCCAACCACTCATCTTCTTGAATGTGATGCCCCCAAAATTAGGTATACATCACCCATCATGGGTCGCCAGATACATAGTATAGAATACAAATACAACTTACTAATACAACTGTCGTGTATAATACGATAAAACATAAATTATGAGTTTGAATACAAATATTATCTTCTAGAGAGTATTCATACTCAAAAGGAGTCATCATTACATTTATTAACACACTATTACATAGAATAGTGAGGACTACTAACTAATACTATCATTCGGACCATCACTCCGTTTCCCGACTTGTCTCAGCTACGTTCTCATTTCCTGAAGAGAACAGTGAAAGAAAGGGTAAGCTCAACTAGCCCAGTAAGAAATATTATGACTAAGATAATGCAGAATAAATTATCATTAGCCTTCAACAATGTTAAACTGATAAAATATAATAGATATCAAGTTTAACTGCAGCGGAACAAGCAATCCATTAAAAGAGTCAAGTAGAAAATAAACTCTACTATCTTTTATGATTTAAAAGGTTTTTCAACATTGTGATCGCTGGGACTCAGCTTAATAAAATAATTCACATCATCGAATCACCCCTGCACTACGGCCAAGGATATTCGTGTATTCATTAATGGTCATGATCATGCCAACAACTGTCCATCAATGCACTACGGGCCAATGAGGACTTTTACCACATCATTTGTAACATTACGATCATGATTATACCGAATAATACCTGGTCATAATCATACCAAGTCCATCTATGCACTACAGGCTACAGATGACTTTCAACATTTTATAAACATGAGGATGATGACAATGATATAAGAATTTAATAAAACAAGTTCAAGAATTAATTTATCCAAGAATTAACAACGTCCAAATTGTCAACATGATACTGCTTTGTGGAGTAAAATTCAAGAATGCTTAGAAAAATATTTTCATGAAAAGATACTGGATGAAACGCAATTATCAAGGATATTCCATAAATTTCATGGAGTATAGAAGTTAAAACTTAACCAACTGAGTATAATAAAGAATGGTAAAACAAAAGAAATCACCATGCATGCGATAGACCGCACAGACAGGTTATTCCAACAGAATAATAAATAATGGAACCAGGTCCGGCGTAAAACGCACAGACAGGATATTCCAATAGAATAATAATAAAGACGGAACCAGGTCCGGTGTAAAACGCACAGACAGGATGTTCCAACAGAATAATAATAAAGACGGAACCAGGTCTGGTGTAAAACACACAGATAGGATGTTCCAACAGAATAATAATAAAGACGGAACCAGGTACGGTGTAAAACACACAGACAGGATGTTCCAACAGAATAATAATAAAGACGGAACCAGGTCCGGTGTAAAACACACAGACAGGATGTTCCAACAGAATAATAGAAGAATGTCACCAAGTATAGGGTAGACCGCGTATACAGGTTATTCCAACAGAATAATAAGAAATGGAACAACAACAGTTCTCTTCATGAATAAGAAAGAATAACACCCCTTACCGTTTTAAAGAAGAGCTGAAATAAGGAAATAGTTAAGTAGCAGAATACCCTTCTTCTCTCTCTATAGTTTCTCTCTATAGCTTCTCTCTCTAGAGTTCAGTGAATTCGTAAGAAATAATAAAGGAATGAGCTGCTATTTATAGAAAAATAGAATGCATAGTAACTAATCCATGAACGATCCAGGTTGATTACTTTAATCTGATGGTCCATATTTAAAGAAAAATCTTTTAAATAAAATATAATATATTCTATTTATAGAATAACTTTAATAAAGTATTTTGTTTTATATAAAAAGATGTTTCTGTTTTATTACGTTAATAATACGAATAAAACAAAACGTCATTATCGCTAAATAATTCATATTATTAACTGACAATAATTGAATCACACTGAGTGACTTCTCACATAAGCATTAATAATCAATACCGTGTGTTACAATGCAACCACACGTATTACTGTACTTTTACTACCGAGTAGTTCAACAGTAACAATGGTAAAACTTCCGCCGTTATTTTTAATAAAATATTTTTGTCGTTTTCTCAATCCGACAATAATTTCGTTGTGGGGTCCACCAATAATTGTGCCGTTGTACGAATATTCCCTGTTAAAACGAATATTTTCCGACCAATCGAATATTATATAACAACTTGCGTACTCTGCAAAATTTATAAATATTACCCACAACTATAATATTATATCAAATTAACTCCATAATATTTAAAAATGATATTTATAGAAAATTCGTCTTTATTTATAAAAGTTGAGGTCTTACAACCTCCCCTTCTTATGAAATTTCGCCCTCGAAATTAGGGTACGTACCTGGTATGTCGAAGAGGTAAGGATACCTTGATTTCATTCCATATTCTAACTCTCAAGTCATTTCCTCAACATCGTGATTTCTCCACAAAACTTTGACTTGAAGTATAACCTTGGAGCGTAGAATATGTTCCTTCTTATCCAAGATTTGAACAGGAACTTCTTCATACGTCAAATCTTCTGCTATTTCGTCCGGTTCTAACTCAATAATGTGGTTCGGGTCTTCCACATATTTGCGTAACATGGATATGTGAAAAACGTTATGAACACGAGACATACTTGGCGGTAAAGCGAGTCTATAAGCCACAGTTCCTACTCGATCGAGGATTAAAAATGGACCGATGAATCGAGGATTGAGCTTTCCTCCCTTTCCAAATCTCGTAACTCCTTTCCATGGAGCAACACGTAAGAACACATGATCTCCTACATCAAATTCCACGTCCTTTCGATGAAGATCAGCATAACTCTTTTGTCGATCTTGTGAGGTTTTTATACGTTGTCGGATCGTTTGAATCTTTTCTGTAGTCATACGTACCAACTCCGGTCCCAACAACGTTGCTTCACCCACCTCATCCCAGCATACTGGAGAACGACATTTTCTTCCATACAATGCTTCGAATGGAGCCATGCCAATACTTGCTTGATAACTGTTGTTGTAGGAAAACTCCACCAATGGTAAGAACTTGTCCCAACTTCCCTTGAAGTCAAGGACACAGAGTCTTAATAAATCTTCTAGAGTTTGAATAGTCCTCTCTGATTGTCCGTCCGTCTGAGGATGATATGCCGAACTAAATCGTAAATCTGTGCCCATAGCTTTTTGTAAACTAACCCAAAATCGTGAAGTGAATCTTGGGTCTCGATCAGAAACTATGGATACTGGCATACCATGCAGTCTTACAATCTCATTTATGTACATACGAGCAAGACGTTCAAGTGTATAAGTTTCTCGTATCAGTAAGAAATGAGCAGACTTGGTCAATCTATCAACAATGACCCAAATCGCATCAATACCTTGAGAAACCCTAGGAAGATCGGTAACGAAATCTATGGTAATGTGCTCCCACTTCCATTTTGGAATTTCAAGTGGTTGCAATGGACCTTTTGGTAGTTGATGCTCCGCTTTAACTCGTTGACAAGTTAAACACCTTGAGATAAACAGCGCTATCTCTCTCTTCATATTGCTCCACCAAAATGTATGACGAAGATCATGATACATTTTGGTACTTCCAGGATGGATTGCAAACAGTGTGTTGTGCGCCTCCATCATAATTTCATACTTTAAATCAGGGTTGTTAGGAACACAAAGTCTGGAGTTGACTCGAAGTATTCCTTCTTCATCGATTCTTGCTTCCGGCATAGCACCTTCTTGCACTTTCTTCCTCATACGCATCAGCTCCAGGTCTGTAGCTTGAGCAGCTTTAACTTTATCGATTAAAGTCGGTTCTACTCATATATTCGCCATCATCACATGGCTCCCTGGAGTCTTTAACTCTATCTCCATCCTTTGCAAATCACACAAAATGAGCCTTTGTGTTGACAATATCGCACTCGTACTTGCATATGATCTTCTACTCAATGCGTCAACTACCACGTTCGCTTTTCCAGGATGGTATTGAATGGTATGATCATAATCTTTCAACAGTTCAAGCCAACGTCGTTGTCGCATGTTGAGTTCCTTTTGAGTGAAGAAATATTTGAGGCTTTTATGATCCGTAAAGATCTTCACCTTCTCCCCATACAAGTAATGCCTCCAAATTTTAAGTGCAAAGACAACAGCTGCCAACTCTAGATCATGAGTAGGATAATTCCTCTCATATTCCTTGAGTTGTCTTGATGCATAGGCTATGACTTTTTCACGTTGCATGAGAACGCATCCCAACCCTTTGCTCGAAGCATCACTATAGATGACAAATCCCTCCAAGCCAGATGGTATTGTTAGAACAAGTGCTGAAATGAGTCTCCTCTTGAGTTCTTGAAAACTCTTCTCACATTCTTCGCTCCAATCGAACTTTGTATCTTTCCGAGTCAGCTGAGTTAATGGAGTAGCGATTCGAGAAAATCCTTCCACGAATCTCCGATAATAACCAGCTAAACCAAAAAAGCTACGTACTTCGGTCATTGATTTAGGCTGCTCCCAGCTTTGAATAGCTTCAATCTTTGTCGGGTCAACAGATATTCCACGACTTGATACTACGTGCCCAAGGAATGCTACCTCCTCCAGCCAGAACTCGCACTTCTTCAACTTGGCATAAAGCTTGTATTCATGAAGCTTTTGGAGTACCAGCCTCAAGTGTTGCTCATGATCTTCACGGCTTTTAGAATAAATAAGGATGTCATCAATAAAGACGACCACAAAGTGATCCAAATATTCCTTGAATACCCGGTTCATCATATCCATGAAGGCAGCAGGAGCATTAGTCAATCCAAAGGACATGACTAGGAATTCATAATGCCCGTACCGAGTTCTGAAAGCCGTCTTTGGAATATCCTCAGTTCTAACCTTCAGCTGATGATATCAGAACGAAGATCGATCTTTGAAAAGAATTGTGCTCCTTGCAACTGGTCAAACAGTCATCAATACGTGGCAATGGGTACCTATTTTGATGGTGACATGATTTAACTCCCGATAATCAATACAAAGTCGCATACTTCTATCTTTCTTCTTCACGAATAGCACAGGAGCACCCCAAGGAGAAGTACTAGGACGAATAAAGCGAATGTCTAACAATTCCTGCAGCTGGATCTTTAACTCCTGAAGTTCAATAGGAGCCATTCGATATGGGGCTTTGAAATGGGTTTTGTACCGGGTTCAAGGTCTATACAAAATTCAATTTCACGCTCTGGGGGTAGGCCAGGAAGTTCTTCAGGGAATACGTCAGGGAATTTATTAACAATAGAAATATCATTCAAAAACTGACGTATTTTTGTTTAGATCCGTGACATGAGCTAAGAAAGCTTGACATCCGTTTTTCAATAAACGAATAGCTTTATGGCTTGAGATGACATCGATTGATTTTAATGGTTTGGTTGCTGAATTCGCATAATAGGTCGATTAGGAATATGAAAGCTAATAACCTTACGAAAATAATCAATTTTTGTATGATGAGTAGTTAACTAATCAATCCCTAGAATCACGTCAAATGCAAGTATTTTTAATGAAATCAGATCGACAGGTAATGTGTGGGTACCAACTTGAACCAAACAAGACTTATAAACCGTGGAAATAATGAAGGTTTCTCCCAATGGAGTTTCAACAGATAAATCAAAGTTTAATTTCTCCGGAGTCAAATTTAATCGATGAGCGCAAGTATAAGAAATAAAAGAATGGGTAGAACCGGTATCAAATAAAGTATAGACTTCGTTAGAGTTTATGATAAGCTTACTCGTGATGACCTCATTCGGGTTCCTTGCTTTCTGGGAGGTCACAACAAACGCTCTCCCTTGCACTACCGGTTTTGACTTTTCTGGGACGGCCTTTGGTGTCTCCATCTTGGCTGAACTTATTTTTGGTAAACGACAAAATCGAGCTAAATGACCTTTCTTCCACAATTATAACATGCTTTAGACGGCATCGCGCAGTTTGGACTGATGTGCCCCTCCCCTCCGCATTTAAAACATATGAATAGGTGGTCATTCTCCTTCCTTAACAACGGGTGCTGGTGCTGACGTCTTTCCATCATTGTTGAATCTCCTCTTCTTGAAATGATCATTCTTATTGTTTTGGCCCTGATTACCACTGAAGTGGTTACCATTTCTGGCCTGTTGATTCCCTCCACGCTTGTTGTCACCGCTTCGATGACTGCTCTCACTGGTATTATCATTTTGTCGACTGCTCTCTTTTGGTTGCGTTGACTCGTTATCGCGCTCCACTAACTGAGCCATATTCAACAACATCTGAATACAAACACAATTTATGAGAAATAAGATGTTGACGTATCTCAGGTTTCAAACCTCGCAAACAACATTCACGTCATTCGCTCTTCATTATCCACCAAGTGGGACGCAAAACCGAGACAACTCAGCAAATTTAGCCTCATACTGCGACACGGTCATATTATTCTGCTCCAATTTGATGAACTCCACTCCTTCATGTGACGAACACTTTCGGGAAAGTATTTATCATTGAACAGCTCTTGGAACTTCTCCCAAGACATCTTCAGTGCGGCAGGTTGAGTACGCTTAATCGATTTCCACCAGTAATCTGCCTCTCCTCGCAACATAAAGGCGGCAAAGGGAACCTTTTGCTCCTCGGAGCATCCCAAGACATCAAATATCTTTTGTAATCTGCTTTATCCATGTTTCCGCTATAAGTGGTTTTGGCTCTCCCTTAAACTCTAGTGGTCCCAGCTCCTTGAACTGTTTAGCGGTGACCGTCCGAGAGTTTTCAGTGTTTCCACCTACATTTTGAACAGGAGCCGCTCTCGCCTGCTGTTGCATGAACTGCATAAAGCTTCTGAACATTCCATCATTCATCATTTGGTCGTATTGTTGTTTGCATGAGGATTGTCGCCTTCCTGATGCACATTATCCTCGATTATTGATATGTGGTGAATCCACAGTCGCTTGTGCTCCATTGCTATTCTCAACATTCTCGGATGCCATTTTCAGATACTGCCACAAAATAAAAGTTAATTGATATGTCATATATTATCCTTATATTATGACCGACCAATTAAATACCATGCAAATAAACTTAGGTAGGTCATACTAGCGAAGGAATTCCCCGTCTCTCCCCTCCTAGTTCTATTCTCACATCTTAGCCAGGGATCATATCCCTAAGCTCTGATACCAACTGTGACGCCCCCATAATTAGGTATACATCACCCATCTTGGGTCGTCAGATACATAGTATAGAATATAAATACAACTTACTAATACAACTGTCGTGTACAATACGACAAAACATAAACTGTGAGTTTGAATACAAATATTATCTTGTAAAGAGTATTCATACTCAAAAAGAGTCCTCATTACATTTTATTAACACACTATTACATAGAATAGTGAGGACTACTAACTAATACTATCATTCGGATCACACTCACTCCGTTCCCCGACTTGCCCAGCTACGTTCTCATTTCCTGAAGAGAACAGTGAAAGAAAGGGTGAGCTCAACTAGCCCAGTAAGAAATATTATGACTAAGATAATGCAGAATAAATTATCATTAGCCTTCAACAATGTTAAACTGATAAAATTATAATAGACATCAAGTTTAACTGCAGCGGAACAAGCAATCCATTAAAAGAGTCAAGTAGAAAATAAACTCTACTATCTTTTATGATTAAAAGGTTTTTCAACATTGTGATCGCTGGGACTCAGCTTAAAAAAATAATCCACATCATCAATCACCCCTGCACTACGGCCAAGGATATTCGTGTATTCATTAATGGTCATGATCATGTCAACAACTGTCCATCAATGCACTACGGGCCAATGAGAACTTTTACCACATCATTTGTAACATTACGGTCATGATTATACCGAATAATCCCTGGTCATAATCATACCAAGTTCATCTATGCACTACAGGCCACAGATGACTTTCAACATTTTATAAACATGAGGATGATGACAATGATATAAGAATTCAATAAAACAAGTTCAAGAATTATTTTATCCAAGAATTAACAACGTCCAAATTGTCAACATGATACTGCTTTGTGGAGTAAAATTCAAGAATGCTTAGAAAAATATTTTCATGAAAAGATACTGGATGAAACGCAATTATCAAGGATATTCCACAAATTTCATGGAGTATAGAAGTCAAAACTTAACCAACTGAGTATAATAACGAATGGAATAACAAAAGAAATCAAACATGCATGCGATAGAACGCACAGACAGGTTATTCCAACAAATAATAAATAATGGAACCAGGTCCGGCGTAAACGCACAGACAGGATATTCCAACAGAATAATAAAAAGACAGAACCAGGTCCGTGTAAAACACACAGACAGGATGTTCCAACAGAATAATAATAAAGACAGAACCAGGTCCTGGTGTAAAACACACAGACAGGATGTTCCAACAGAATAATAATAAAGACGGAACCAGGTCCGGTGTAAACACAGACAGGATGTTCCAACAGAATAATAGAAGAATGTCACCAAGTATATGGTAGACCGCGTATACAGTTATTCCAACAGAATAATAAGAAATGGAACAACAACAGTTCTCTTCATGAATAAGAAAGAATAACACCCCTTACCGTTTTAAAGAAGAGCTGAAATAAGGAAATAGTTAAGTAGCAGAATACCCTTCTTCTCTCTCTATAGTTTCTCTCTTAGCTTCTCTATCTAGAGTTCAGTGAATTCGTAAGAAATAATGAAGGAATGAGCTGCTATTTATAGAAAAATAGAATGCATAGTAACTAATCCATGAACGGTCCAGATTGATTACTTTAATCTGACGGTCCATATTTAATGAAAAATCTTTTTAAATAAAAATATAATATATATTATATTATAGAATAACTTTAATAAAATATTTTGTTTTATATAAAAAAGATGTTTCTGTTTTATTACGTTAATAATACGAAAAAACCAAAACAAACGTCATTGTAGCTAAATAATTCATATTATTAACTGACAATAAATGAATCAAACTGAGTGACTCTCACATAAGCATTAATAAATCAATACCGTGTGTTACTATGCAACACACGTATTATGTACTTTTACTACGAGTAGTTCAACAGTAACAATGGTAAAACTTCCGCCTATTTTTAATAAATTATTTTTGTCGTTTTCTCAATCCGACAATAATTCCGTTGTGGGGTCCACCAATGATTGTGTCGTTGTACGAATATTCCTGTTAAAAACGAATATTCCCCGACCAATCGAATATTATATAACAACTTGTGTACTCTGCAAAATTTATAAATATTACCCACAACTATAACATTATATCAAATTAACTCCATAATATTCAAAAATGATATTTATAGAAAATTCATCTTTATTTATAAAAGTTGAGGTCTTACATTGAATCTTTCTTCTCCTTGGTGAATCACCTCTAGAGGTCAAACACTTGGTGGCTAACGTGATTAAAGGAATAAACCAAACCCGGTAGATTCAAGTTGAACGCGAAAAAGATTGGAGGTGAACTTATACATGAGGAAGATCGAATATTCAAGGGTATGATTCTTGTTCTTTATCTTTTCGTTTAATTAATAAGTGTGCATATCGGATGATCCGGATATATGGTTTGTAAAATTTTAAAACTCTAATTTTACATGCTTTCGCTTACTTTATACGATTTGATTGCGTTCATGAATATACAAACCTAATAGTGGTATCAAAGCTAAACATTTATGCGAATTATTAATTATTTTAATTTGATATGTATGTTGATATGTGTTTAGAACAATTTAATTGACTAATTTGTTGTATAAAATTTATTTATATATAAAAAAATCGTGAAACCATTTATACAGGCCTGATTCGCGGAAATCATTTACTATATAAATATATTCTTAATAATTTTAATATTAAAATCAAAAAAATAATTTAATCTTAAAATAAAAGGTATTTTAATTAAAAAATTAGATTCATGCTAACTAATTAGAATTAAATTTGATTCCATGATAACTAATTGGAGTTGAATTGGATTCCATTTTTTCTAAAATAAAGAGTTTTATTTAAATATGAAATAAGATTTCTATTATTCAAAATAAAGGTGTTTATTTGTGAATAGGAAAGGAATCAAATTTCTTAAAATAAAGGAGTTTATTTTGGATATGAGTAATATTTCATATTAATTCAAAAATAAAGAGTTTATTTGTGAATAGAAAAGAGAATCCGTGTTTCCT
>CM029020.1:102252719-102418479 GCA_016801055.1 Panax notoginseng
ATTAGATTGAAATGAAGGGTACGATATAGTTATATACATATTTGATTATATGTGACCTAGTGTAAAGTCATTATGTGATCATGTAGTGTAGAGACTTGAACGACTTGAACATAAGATAATTTATCGTAGCAGACGCTAAAGGCAAGTATTCTCACTCTTGTCTCAGTTTAATCTGAACAAGTTTTTGAGGTTCATGTATTCTTTCGCATGAATTAAGGTATGTTGAAGTTAAGCCAATCCCTTGGCTAGACTTGGTAATTCATTCATCTATTATCAAATGTTGTTGTCTTTTGTTACTACTCAATATGGTTTTCAAAGAAGAATGAAATGTTAAACAATTGTTTTTTCGGTAAAACGACAGGCACGTGAGGTTGCCAAATGATTAAACGTACATACGTTTAATGGATGTTGTGTGTTAATCAACATAGAGTACAATAGGTTGATCACCTAGAAGTGCTCGTAAGTAATATCGAGCTTACGGAACTCGTTAGGGTTGTCCTTTTCAATAAAGATGAATACTCAAGGTCTTTGACCGGAGTGAATGTTTTACTAAATATTGTTGTTATTGTAAAATATTTTGAAAGAAAAGATGAAGTGCTATTTTGAATTATAAATAGTACTTCATATACTATTGTTAGTTATTGAAGATATACGATTTATATGTGTCAGGCATGTTGTTATTGAATTATTATACTTGCTGAGCTAGCCATGCTTACTCTTGCTTGAACCATATGAATGCAGCTAAGACCGAACGTCCCGAAAGATCAAAAAGGGATAAAGGAAAAGCTAAGGCAGATTGTTAAGATGTCTTGTAAATAGTATAGGTCTATTGTTGTAATGTAACTGATATTATGACAAAGAACCTTTGTAATGGGTATAGAACCTGGGAATTGTAAATATTACTTTAATATATAAGAGTTATATTCGTTCTTTTAGACTTTTCAATTGAATGAATGTATGAATGTTGTACAGTATCGCACCATCTGTCGGGTTGGAAGATACCCGGATTTGGGGGCGTTACACAACCCATGTGGGGCCATGATCACATGGGTGATCTTGGTGGCCAAGCAAATAATGTGATGAGCAAGAAAAAGATTTGATGAGCAAGTTAACTTAGTGCTTAAGTAATGAATAGTAAAGAGGTGGGATTTGGCTATTGACCACTATACCCTAACCTAGCAATTCCTATAATTAGAAGGAGAGTTGGATCATTTTTACACTTGTTCATTTTATCCAACATTTGCAACTTATTTGTTAGAGAGAATAAGTAAGAAAAAGCTAGACTTTTATTAGTAGAAAAGAAGAAGAACAAGTTTGATCATCAAGGGTAAGACTTCTTTATCATTAATCTTCTAATTCTTCAATTCTAGTTTGACAGAGAAGTGTGAATTAGTGAGGTATATATGCTAGGAAGTAAAGAGAATGGTTAATCAAAGGACTTAAACCTTAATAAGCCATGAATAAGCAATTCGTTCATATAAGTTATGAACTAAGGAAGAACTTGTAAGAACTTGTAACATGTTTACATTAATGAAGGTTGTATGATAAGAACAAGCAAGGATGGTGGTTAGAAGATTAAAACCATGATAAATCATGTGAAATAAAATCATAAGGTAGTTTATACTTTTATTAGTTATAAACTCATGAAGAACAAGTAATAACTTATCATGTAAATAAGTTAATGAAATATGTATGTTAAGATGTTAATTTGATGGATGGAATCCATTTGAAACGATGAACAAATCATAAGTAATGAAGTTATGCCGGAATTCACACGATTAGACGATAATTGTCGAATTCGTGAAATTCTTGAAATAGAAGTCAAATTTTGCTATTGAACTCGGGAATGTTGGTTTTCGATGGAGTTTAGTCTTATTTGGCATTATAGAGTTGCGGACTCGAAAATGACCAAATTCTGACTTAGAACGAAGAAACGAGCGTTGAACGTTCACAAACGTTTATCATTTTCGTTAAAATGGACTAATAGGTGAATTTTGAGTTAACGGAATCGAAAATGTAAAATTCTTGTATGAATACTTAGAGCATGTAATTTGTGAGCTAATGTGTATGACCCCGAATTTTATGAAATGAAAGTATTCAATTTTCTTATAATTATTATTCTATTTAATGGTTAAATTGATAAAAGGTTAAAGTTAAGGGTGATATGTGAAAATTTTGCTAAGTAAGCAAGTGGTTATGAAATATTCTTTTTGTCGGGGAATATCCGTACGACGACACCATCATTGGTGGACCCCACAACAGAATAACTGTCGGAGTTAGAAAATGACAGAAATATCTTTTTATAAAAATAACGGCAAAAGTTTTACCATTAAACTGATGAACTACCCGGTAGTAAAAGTACAGTAATACGCGTGGTTGCATAGTAGCACACGGTATTGGTTATTGATGCTTACGTGAGAAGTCACTCAGTTATACTCAATTATTGCTACAGTAATTGCTGCATAGTATTTGATGTTATTTGATTCAATTATTATCACAGTATCATTTGCATAATATTTATTATTAGTAAATCAATAATTAAGACGACAAAGTTATTCATATTATTATTTGCAATATTGACAATGTCTAGAAAGTTCTGCCGAGGAGAGGTTTGGTCACCTAATTGCGCGCCAATAGGGAGAAATCCTTATCGGAAAGCCCCCTATTTTCTGGGAATGATCTGGTTGTTAAATATTGTGAGTTATAATATTAATGATGAATAATTGTTGAAAGATTTAAAAGGTGTTGATTAAAGATAAGTGACTTGTGGTAAATATTTATTCAATTTTTGATATAAATAAAGGGGTTTGTTATGAGGTATTTGTTATAAGTTTGATTTATTATTCCATGAGGAGATGTGCTAATTTTTCATACCGTTGGTTGAAGTTATAATTGTAAATCAATATGGATATTTGGTTGAAGATATAATAGTAAATCAATATGGACCGCTGGTGGAAGTTATAATAGTAAATCAATATGGATCGCGGGTTTAAAGTTTTAATAGTAAATCAGTATGGACCGTTGCTTTAAGTTTTAATAGTAAATCAATAAGGACCGTCCGTTTAAAAGTAAATTAATTTGGGCCGTTCATGAATTAGATACTATTCAGTCCTTTTTCCTATAAATTGAAGCTCATTCCTTCATTATTTCTTACGAATTCACTGAAACTCTAGAGAACGAAACTATAGAGAGAAAGAAGAGGAGTATTCTGCTACTACCCTACTTCAGTATTCAAACTTCTACTAAGGTAAGGGGTGTTAGCCAAACAAGGCTTAAGGAATGATTAAGTCATTATTTTAATTGATTTTGCCAAACAAAGCCTTATGGCTTTTGATTTTTAAAAAATTATAACTGACATCAGATATATATATATATATATATATATATATATATATATATATATATATAATATATATATATAATATATATTATATATTAATACATATTATATTATACGTTATATATCAGTTATATTTTCTATTACGTAAAAGAACAGAAGGAAGAAAGAAGAGAGAAAAGAGAGAGCTCTAGAGAGAGTTTAAGAGAAGAAGTTTTGCAAGAACAAGGAGTAGTAATCAAAAGTTATGTTATTATCTTCTAGCAAAGATATAATCTTTCTTCCCAAAGTTCTAGTTTTCTTTTAAGGTTCTAGTTTATTTTATATGAAAAGTTCTCTGTAAAATTTATATGGATAGTAATTGTGATTATATATTTGGTATATATAATAATTTGTAGATAAATTGTTTTCATATGTTTAGTATATGATTTATAGTAGTTTACTTCATGTAAATATGATATATATGGAGAAAGTTATTTAACAGTGAAATATATATATATATATATATATATATATATATATATATATATATATATATATATATATATATGGCTTATTTAGAATTCAAAATTGATGTTTAATTCATAGTATAATGTATAAATTGGCTATTGATTGTGAAAATACATGAAGAAACGAAAACAAAGTAATTGAAACTAACTGTTTTGGTTGTAAAACGAATTCATAGTGAGGAATTTTGCTATAAATGTCAAAAGAAGAAGAAATAATAGAAATAGTGAAATTAAAGGTTTTAATTTTGATGTTTATGTGGTTAAAAACGTGTTAAAAATATTAGTTTATGTTTCTGTAAACATATTACAACTTGGGTAAGTTGGTATGGTTGTTAGAAAGGAATTTTTAGGCCTAATTTGGCTTTCTGCATGTTCGTTCGCGAACTGCAGAAGGTACCCCCACCCCGGTGGGCTATTATAGTGCAAAACCCCCACCCCGGCAGGGGGAGGGGTAGTCTGACTTGCAAATGCTGAGAAAATCTGACTGGACATATTTTACTAAAACAGTCATAACGTTTTCATACGAACTCCGATTGAGGAGATTCAAGATGATCCGGAACGAGGAAGAATAGACCTACAACTTTCATTCTTTTCGTGTTTAGATTTAAGGTCTAGAACAGGGGTAAAAATGGCCATCTTTGAGGCTATTGTGTTTTCTGAGAAAATCGAAGGGCGTCGGGCATGCACGTATGCAAGTGTAGTGCTTCTGACGATAAAAGATGTTATTCTAAGTTATAAAATATGAATTTTAGTAAATATAATGATGTTTAACATTAATAAATAATGTATTAAATAAGTACTATAAGCATACTAAGCACACACAAGAGAGACAAATCAGGTGTGTAACGAATGAACGTCGAAACGTCGTGACAAGTGTTAATGAACGTAAAAAGTGTTTTAAGTCAAATGAAATAAATATTATAAGATATGAAATAGGATTAATATAAAACCAATAAGGATTCCTAGCAAGAATTAAATACTTAAATGAATTTTGAGTATTATTAAAAAGAAATATAGTGAGATATAAGTCGAAAGTTAACACAATCAAACTGAATATTGTGTATTGATAATAGGAAGGGTTATGAGATGTAGAGTAAAGTTTACATTACAACTACTATGCATTGATATGTGACTAATAGTTAATGTGAATGATTATATAGTTGTGTAGGGCACGTGAAGTGCAGATAGCTATAAGATGTTAAACTGTTATTGGTAAACAACGATCAAGACAAGTCTTTCAGTTCCTATTTGCTATGTGAACTTGATGATGAACTGTTTTAAATTTTTTTACAAAGAGCATGATATGTAACATTCCATATTTTTTTTTAAATGTAAGTTATAAATATTTATTGATTTATATAAATATTTATTGGATATGTTATTGTTGAATAAATAATTGTTCAATTTGAGTGATGTGGTTTATTTAATTATTTGTTGAATAAATAATTAAATATTAAATATTTATTGGCAATATTAAATATTTATTGAATTATATGGCAATTTGAGTTGATGTGATTTAATTAATTATTTGTTGAGTAAATAAGTAAGGAGCTAAATAAATTAATTATTATGAGATTTTATAATAATGGAGTTTAATTTAATAAGCTAGAGAGCTTATAATGATTTTAAATAAATAATAATATTTAAATGAGAAATTGAAGTTTGAAATGTCAGTTGATTAAATGAAATTATAATTGTAAAAAGAATTATAATTGTTTATGTGTTAAAGTAATTTAATAGATTAGCGTTTAATTGATTTATTAATTTAATAAAGGTGTGACTAATAACCTTGCTATATAGGAGTTACCAAAATAAATTAAAAGAGTTTAATGTGGTTTTACCATACATGTCTTATGGCATAATAACTCTTTATCTAATTGAGTTTTACCAAACAAGGCATAAAGATTAATGAGTTATTTTATTTAGACTAACCAAACAAGCCTTATGGCTTTTGATTTTCAAAACCTTTAACTGATGTCAGTTATATATCTTATATTTATAATATACAATTATTATAATTATAATTATATACGTTATATTTTAGTACGTATGTTAGAGAGAGAAAAGAGTTCAAAAGAAGGAAAATAGAGAAAGAAAGAACTCAGAGGAAGAAGAGGAAGAAAAGAAGAAAAGTGAGAGAATTCTAGAGAGAATTGAGAGATTATTAACAGGTTTTGGAGAAAAGCTTGACAATCAAAGAGTTAGGACCATCATCTTCTTCATAATCCAAGGTAGGCCATCTTCTTCTTTACAAAACTCTAAAAGTTTTTTTTCCCAAAAAGTTTCTGTGAAAAATTTATGAAAAGAAATTTTGGTTGTTTTGGTTATAAGTTTATATAATTAGCAATTGTAGATGTGTTTCATGAGTTATGCATGATTATATAGAGTTTAATTCATGTATTTATATATTTTATGAAGAAATTATTTTACAGAGAATTTTATGAATGAGAATGGGTTATTTTTAAAATGGAAATTAAGGTTTAATTAGTTGTTGTATTGATAAATTGATTATAAGAATTGCTAGAGTGTAAAATCATAATCATGATGCTTGGAAATTTCTGTTTTGATTGAATAACAAAATCACAGTATTGGTTTTCATGAAAAATATCAAAATATAGAGTTTTGTCAAAAATATTAAAATTGGGTGTTGAATATTTGATGTTTGTGCTAATTGATGAGTAGAAACATGTTAGAAGTCGTTAGTATACGATTATATGATGTCTGTATGCGATTTATATGATAATCGACTTATTAGATTCGAGCTTTTTGGCCAAATTGGTTTTCTGGTACTGTTGTCGAGGCTGTCGCCGGATTCTGGAGTCTGGCGCCGCGGCGCGACTCCAGTAGTACTTTAGTGGCGCCTTAGCGCCATGTCCGCACCCCAGCGCCGTGGCCCGCGCCCCAGCGCCGTGTCCCGCGCCCCAGCGCCACTGTTCCGCGCCCCGGCGCCGGAAAAGTGGCCTAGTTGGGCAGTTTTGGCCTCCTGTAGTAAAACGGCCATAACTTTTTCATACGAACTCCGATTTAGGTAATTCAAGATGATTCGGAAAGAGGACGAGTAGACCTACAACTTTCATTCTTTAAGTTTTTTTATTTGAGGTCTGTAACAGTAGTCAAAATGGTCATCTTTATGACTGTTGTGTATTTGGAGCCAATCGGAGGGCGTCGGGATGCACGAATGCAAGTGCAACCCTTTGGGTATTAGTATAAGTTAATGATAACATATTGGACATGTATTAGGATGTTATATCAAGTTGTTAATGTACACGTGGTGTAATGGCATGATCATTTAGTAGTTGTAATAAAGCTAAAATGTAATATTCATGAAAGATGTGCTGTGTTTAAACTTAAACTTAGTTAGTAGCTATACTAAGAGTAATAAAGGAACTCATAAAGGTAATGTTAGTGTAACTAATGTGTATTATCAATGCATATGATATGTGTAGGACTTGGGGTGAATGTGAATAGTAATTGTTTAACCTACACGCGAGGCAAGTTCCCTAACCTTTTCTACTTTATTATTCAGCAAGGTTAATTTTCACTGTTATGTTATACTTATGCAAGTTCTCTAACTCCAAACTTCATTGTGCAAGTTTGAATTCGTTAAACACATTATCGCTTTAATTCCATTTCAATTGTACAAATTGCTAACTTTACACTTTCGTAGAGTTAGATATTGTTGATTAAGCTCGTGTATCTATTGGTTTATGA
This sequence comes from Panax notoginseng, assembly GCA_016801055.1. Taxonomy (NCBI): domain Eukaryota; kingdom Viridiplantae; phylum Streptophyta; class Magnoliopsida; order Apiales; family Araliaceae; genus Panax; species Panax notoginseng. Next base: position 102,260,277 of record CM029020.1, read on the forward strand.
GGATGCATGTTATGATTATTCCATGATTATGCTATTAAATTATTCCTAAAGCATGATGTTAGTTTATAAATATCAATTCAACTATGATTATTCCATAGTATACAGTTATGTTGTTTGTAATCAACTAACCCTTAGTTGATTACCGTTGAATTCTAAATTACCCCATGATGTATCCAAACCAAACTCACTTTGGTACGGACTTGTATTCTAAATACTGAGAAGAACAACTCTTTTATAAGAGGTTACGCTTAGCGTTGAAATGATTGTGCACAATACATTGTACGAAGGGTTGATCCCCCTAAGTACGTGAAGTCCTTATAGTCTTATGACTGTTAAAGTTTAAGTTGAAAAATTACTTATAACTGTGGACATGATTCGTGGTCATTAGACCCTCAGTAATTGATTAAAGTTTTTAGAAAGTAATAGAATTTATTGTTCAGTTCTATTAAACCTAATGTTGGTACATGATGTAAAGTTAACTGATTTATTTATTATTATTTCAAGTGGGCCTTGTTTGCTCACTCTTGCCTGTAAAATTTCTTACAGCTAAGGTTGAAACTGGTGATGTACCTAGCACCAGTAAAGGGAAAGGAAAGATGAAACAATGCTGAAGACCTGTAATAGATTGAATAGTTTATTTTCAGACTTGTTTAAGGATTGTAATGAAGTTTATATTAATTTATTTTCCGCATGAATGAATGTTTGTAAAGGTTAGATAACCTGGGAGATTTTTTATTTAAGTTTAATCCTGTATGGGCAGGTTTTATTTATTCAATTTTATCAATTGGGTAGTTAGTAATGAATGTTTTGATTACGTGAACACCAAATCTTGAGGAAATGAAGTACCAGGATTTGGGGGTGTCACAGGTTGGTATCAGAGCTTTAGGTTATGAACCTTAGGTGGGGGAAAAAGCCTTAGGAAGTAACCTTTTGAAAAGATAGTGGAGTTAACTCTTATCGAGTTTTAAGAAAGAAGTAATAAAACACTTATGTGCTTATGTGTTTATAACTTATGTGCTCGCGAGTGTCAATTAGAATGATTAATAACTAAAACTTTAAAATTTTGTTGTCAGGATGACTAATGTCGGAGAATCTAGTCAGACTAGGGAGGAGGGACCTCTAATGCCTATAGAGGAGGAGCCTCGCGACATTCAGGTAGTTTGGGAACAACTACTGCCACGGGAGTCAGCCCCGTTGGTCACAGTAGTTGAGGATGAGGATGATGATGTGGAGACAGACGAGGAGGATCCCATTAAGTTACCGCAGGAGAATGAGGATGGCGAGGATGAGGAGGAAAGGATTCCGCTCAACTCGATTGCTGGACGTGTATACGATGAGGTGCATGACCGTAACGTGGAACTTCAGGATATAGTTGAGGAGTTACAGGAGATAGTAGCTGAACAACAAACTACAATTACACAAAAAGACGGCGAGATCCAGGATCGTGATGAACGACTGACAAACGCCGAGGAGAAGCTGATGCAGACTGAAGGAGAAAAGGAACAACTGATCGAGACGGTCGTGGAACTGAAGAAAAAGCTGAATGAAGAAGCTACCAAGAGGGCGAGAGCTGAAGACGCATACGAGGAAGCTTATCAACGAACTGGAAGAGCAGTAAGGGACGCACAAGCAAAGAGGATGAAGATGGAAGAGATGGATAAAGTATTCAATACCGTGATCAATCGAGCTCAAGATCGGGTCATGGGTTATCCAATTCAGTTCGAGACTCTGCCATCATACGTGTTAGATCGCCGAACCATGTTCCGTGTTATGGAAGAAGAGCGTCAAAAGGCGACTGATTATCTTAATAGATCATCGTAGGAAATTTGTCTGTTTTGCAAATAATAAGTGTTAAATAATGTGTAAGTCCCGAGTGTTAAGTAACCATGGGATATGAGAATGATGTTGTTGCCCTGAAACTTTTGTAGTTTAGGAAAGTAATGTAGATAGCAGAGATGCTATTGTGTTATGTTTTCAAAAAGTTATGAATAAATAAAAGTTATTATTTTATTCAAAGTGTTATGTGCTATGTGATTATTTCTTTGTTGAGGCAAGTTAATTAGAAATACTTAAAGAAGTTGAGTAATGGCCTAATAGATGTTTTATTTTAAACAGAAAATGCCTCCCAGACGTCAACCAACACGACAGAGAACCACCGAAGAAGCTAACGACAATGTTGATGCGAATCCCGTTCAACAACTAGTGGCACTATTGACAGGAGCGTTGCAGAATCAACCTCAAAACCAAGGCACAACGTTTAAGGAGTTTAAGGCGGTCGGACCACCTGAATTTCGTGGGTCAATGAATCCGGTCGAGGCACAAACCTGGATTATGGAAATAGAGAAGGTGTTCGATGTCGCTAGGGTAGGGGATGAGCAGAAGACTGCTTTCGCAACTTTCATGTTGAAAGCAGAAGCTAGTTATTGGTGGCAAGCCAATAAAACTCGGGAAGGGCCAGGAGTGATGACCTGGGATAGGTTCAAGGAACTGTTCTTCGAGACCTATTTCCCGGAGAGTTCAAAGAGTCAGCTGGAAGTACAGTTTCTGGAGCTGAAGCAAGGGACGATGTCGGTATCCGAGTATGCCGCAAAATTCAACGAGTTGGCGAGGTTTGCGCCATATCAGGTTAGCACAGACGAACGCAAAGCGAAGAGGTTTGAACAGGGACTGAAGCCCTGGCTGTACAGTAGGGTTTCCCTGTTCCAGTTGAAGACATTTGCAGCAGTAATGGAGAAAGCAATACTCGCTGAAGGTGGAGGAGAGGCGGTGACCAAATTCAACCAGGAACAAAAGAAGAAGAAGAAGAATGAGAATGAAATGAAGAATGGAGGTGGCAGCAGTGGGAATAACAACAACAACAGCAACAACAACAGTTTGAAGAGGAAGTGGAATGGGAACGGGGGAGCTGGAAACCAGCAGGGTAACCATCAAAACAAAAAGTTTGAAGCATGTGCGACATGCGGGAAATTTCACAAGGGTGCGTGCTTGATGGGGAAACGAGTTTGCTACAATTGTGGCCAGGAGGGTCACATCGCCCCAAATTGCACTCAACCAAAGAAGAAGGCGTGCTTCACGTGCGGATCCAAGGATCATTTTGCTCGTGAATGCCCTAAGAAGAAGGAGGGAGGGACAACCAGAAACAATGGAGGAGGTAACAATGGAGGTACGTGGGCTATTACAGGACCTGCAGCATCAAACAAACCCACAGCCAGAACCTTCAACATGACTGTGCAAGATGCTGTGCAATCAAAAGATGTGGTGTCAGGTATTATCCCAATCAATGATATTAATGCATATGTATTATTTGATTCGGGTGCTACTTGCTCGTTTATATCTGATGAATTTGCCAAGAGGTTAGAATTGCCTAGAGAAGAACTGAATTTTCCTTTGAACATAGAAATTGCGAATAAGGAAATAATCCCTGTTAGGTTCGTTTACAAGAACTGTAGGGTAAACATTAAGGGGAATATCTTGTTAGTAGATTTGATTCCGATTAGACTCGGGGAATTTGATGTAATTTTGGGAATGGATTGGTTGTTCAATTACGGAGCAGTAATTGACTGCCAAAAGAAGTGTGTAAACCTTATGACTCCGTCAAAGGTAGTATTTTATGGTAGCAAGTCCCCTAGACAAATGAAATGTCTGACGACTATGCAGGCCAAGAAATTGTTGAGTCAAGGTTGTGTGGGCTATTTAGCTTACATAGTCGATACTCAGAAGAAGGGGGTAAAACTAGAAGAAATACCGGTAGTGAGAGAATTCGAAGACGTGTTTCCAGAAGATTTGCCAGGACTTCCGCCGGACAGAGAAATTGAATTCGTGATCGACTTAGTGCCGGGAACAGCACCGATATCAAAGGCTCCGTACAGAATGGCTCCGGTAGAAATGAAGGAACTGATGGTACAGTTGCAAGAACTGCTAGACAAGAAGTATATTCAACCAAGCGTGTCACCGTGGGGAGCGCCGGTATTATTTGTGAAGAAGAAGGACGGATCAATGCGTCTTTGCATTGATTATAGGGAGTTAAACAAGGTCACTATTAAAAACAAATACCCGTTGCCAAGAATAGATGACTTGTTTGACCAGTTGAAGGGTGCTAAATACTTTTCAAAAATTGATTTGAGAAGTGGGTATCACCAGTTGAAAGTGAGGAAGGAGGATATACCACGAACGGCATTCAGAACTCGGTATGGACATTACGAGTTTCTGGTGATGTCTTTTGGTTTAACAAATGCCCCTGCCGCGTTCATGGATTTGATGAACAGGGTATTTAAACCATTTTTAGACAAGTTCGTAGTGGTGTTTATCGACGACATTCTGGTGTATTCCAAAACTCAAGAAGAACACGTGGAACATTTACGTCTGACATTGGAGACACTAAGAAAGGAAAAGTTGTACGCGAAATTCACTAAGTGTGAATTTTGGCTCGACCGTGTACAATTTTTGGGTCATGTGATTAACAAAGATGGGATTTTAGTAGATCCATCGAAAGTGGAAGCTGTAATCAATTGGGAACAACCAAGAACACCTTCGGAGGTGAGGAGTTTCTTGGGGCTGGCCGGTTATTATAGAAGATTCATTCAAGATTTTTCTAAGATAGCCACTCCGTTAACAAATTTGACACGAAAAGCTGTGAAATTCGTTTGGATAGAAAAGTGTGAAGAGAGCTTCCAAGATTTGAAGAAAAAGCTAAGTATGGCACCCGTGTTAACCCTACCAGATAATACAGGAAATTTTGTGGTGTATAGTGATGCCTCACACAAAGGGTTGGGTTGTGTTCTTATGCAGAACGGCAAAGTTATTGCCTATGCATCAAGACAATTGAAAGATTATGAGAAAGGGTATCCGACTCATGATTTGGAATTGGCTGCAGTGGTATTTGCTCTCAAGATATGGAGACACTATCTTTATGGAGAGAAATGTGAGATCTACACAGACCACAAAAGTCTGAAGTATATTTTCACTCAGAAAGATTTGAACCTGCGTCAGAGAAGGTGGATGGAACTGATAAAAGATTACGATTGTGAGATCTTTTATCATCCGGGCAAAGCGAATGTGGTTGCGGATGCTTTAAGTAGGAAAGGTCGGGAGAAATTAATGCTGCTAACAACTCAGGAGGAGCTCATTTCAGCAATGACAAAGTTAGAACTGGAAATCAAATTTCCACAGGAATCCGACGATCAATTATTTCAGATAGAAGATGGTCCAACTTTAATGGACAAAGTGAAGAGTGTGCGAAAATCAAAGAGAATTTGATTGAAGGCGGTGATGTAAAATACAAGATCGACACCGAAGGGTTACTACGGTTTGAGGGAAGGATCTGGGTTCCAGCAGCACCAGAACTGAAAGAAGAAATTTTGATCGAAGTTCATAGCTCAAAATATTCAATTCATCCAGGGAGCACGAAAATGTATCAAGATTTGCGCCGACATTTTTGGTGGCCAAATATGAAAAGGGATGTCGCGGAATGTGTAGCAAAGTGCTTAACATGTCAGAGAGTAAAAGCCGAACATCAAAGACCCAGCGGATTGCTTCAACCGTTGGAAATACCGAAATGGAAGTGGGAGCATATCACGATGGATTTTGTGGTGGGTCTTCCAACTACTCAGAAAGGATACGATGCGATTTGGGTAATAGTAGACAGACTGACAAAATCTGCACACTTTTTGCCAATAAAGATTAGATTCAATCTTGATCAGCTGGCAAAACTATATATTAAAGAGATCGTTGCAAGACATGGAGTTCCAGTGTCAATTGTGTCAGACAGAGATCCGAGGTTCACATCAAACTTCTGGAAGAGACTACAAGAATGTATGGGAACACAGTTGCGAATGAGTACGGCATATCATCCGCAAACAGATGGCCAAAGCGAACGAACGATCCAGACATTAGAAGATATGTTGAGAGCATGCGTCATGGATTTCAAAGGAAGCTGGGAAGAGCAATTACCGTTGGTGGAATTCGCCTACAATAATAGTTATCACGCGAGCATCGGCATGCCGCCTTACGAAGCGTTATACGGCAGAAAGTGCAGAACTCCACTGTACTGGGATGAAGTTGGAGAACGTCAACTGTTAGGACCAGAATTGGTGCAACAAACTGCTGAGGTTATCAAACTCATCAGGATAAGATTAGTAGCAGCTCAAGACCGACAGAAGAAGTATGCTGATCAACACAGGCAAGATCGTGCATTTGACGTAGGAAGCTATGTATTCCTAAAAGTTTCTCCTTGGAAGGGGAAAATTCGTTTCGGTAAAAAGGGAAAACTAAGCCCGAGGTTTATTGGACCCTTTGAAGTGCTGCGAAGAGTGGGAGAAGTGGCTTATGAGGTAGCTCTACCTCCAGAGTTGGAAAACATTCATAATATTTTTCATATTTCGGTGTTACGACCATATAAACCCGATTACAAGCACGTAATCGAGTACGAACCGTTGCAGTTCGAGAAAGATTTGTCTTATGAAGAGATTCCTATCCAGATAGTCGACAGGAAAGAACAAGTGCTCAGGAATAAAGTGATACCTTCTGTGAAGGTGATTTGGAGGAACCACAACGCTGAAGAAGCAACGTGGGAACTCGAAGAGAAAATGTTGAAAGAATACCCTGAGTTATTTGTTTAATCTGTGTCTTCGATTTTGAGGACAGAATCTTTGTAAGTAGGGAAGAATGTAGCGAATGTGTTGTTTGAGTTGTGATTCTGAGGACAGAATCCTTTTAAGAGGGGAATGATGTAACATTCCATATTTTTTTTTAAATGTAAGTTATAAATATTTATTGATTTATATAAATATTTATTGGATATGTTATTGTTGAATAAATAATTGTTCAATTTGAGTGATGTGGTTTATTTAATTATTTGTTGAATAAATAATTAAATATTAAATATTAAATATTTATTGGCAATATTAAATATTTATTGAATTATATGGCAATTTGAGTTGATGTGATTTAATTAATTATTTGTTGAGTAAATAAGTAAGGAGCTAAATAAATTAATTATTATGAGATTTTATAATAATGGAGTTTAATTTAATAAGCTAGAGAGCTTATAATGATTTTAAATAAATAATAATATTTAAATGAGAAATTATAGTTTGAAATGTCAGTTGATTAAATGAAATTATAATTGTAAAAAGAATTATAATTGTTTATGTGTTAAAGTAATTTAATAGATTAGCGTTTAATTGATTTATTAATTTAATAAAGGTGTGACTAATAACCTTGCTATATAGGAGTTACCAAAATAAATTAAAAGAGTTTAATGTGGTTTTACCAAACATGTCTTATGGCATAATAACTCTTTATCTAATTGAGTTTTACCAAACAAGGCATAAAGATTAATGAGTTATTTTATTTAGACTAACCAAACAAGCCTTATGGCTTTTGATTTTCAAAACCTTTAACTGATGTCAGTTATATATCTTATATTTATAATATACAATTATTATAATTATAATTATATACGTTATATTTTAGTACGTATGTTAGAGAGAGAAAAGAGTTCAAAAGAAGGAAAATAGAGAAAGAAAGAACTCAGAGGAAGAAGAGGAAGAAAAGAAGAAAAGTGAGAGAATTCTAGAGAGAATTGAGAGATTATTAACAGGTTTTGGAGAAAAGCTTGACAATCAAAGAGTTAGGACCATCATCTTCTTCATAATCCAAGGTAGGCCATCTTCTTCTTTACAAAACTCTAAAAGTTTTTTTTCCCAAAAAGTTTCTGTGAAAAATTTATGAAAAGAAATTTTGGTTGTTTTGGTTATAAGTTTATATAATTAGCAATTGTAGATGTGTTTCATGAGTTATGCATGATTATATAGAGTTTAATTCATGTATTTATATATTTTATGAAGAAATTATTTTACAGAGAATTTTATGAATGAGAATGGGTTATTTTTAAAATGGAAATTAAGGTTTAATTAGTTGTTGTATTGATAAATTGATTATAAGAATTGCTAGAGTGTAAAATCATAATCATGATGCTTGGAAATTTCTGTTTTGATTGAATAACAAAATCACAGTATTGGTTTTCATGAAAAATATCAAAATATAGAGTTTTGCCAAAAATATTAAAATTGGGTGTTGAATATTTGATGTTTGTGCTAATTGATGAGTAGAAACATGTTAGAAGTCGTTAGTATACGATTATATGATGTCTGTATGCGATTTATATGATAATCGACTTATTAGATTCGAGCTTTTTGGCCAAATTGGTTTTCTGGTACTGTTGCCGAGGCTGTCGCCGGATTCTGGGGTCTGGCGCCGCGGCGCGACTCCAGTAGTACTTTAGTGGCGCCTTAGCGCCATGTCCGCGCCCCAGCGCCGTGGCCCGCGCCCCAGCACCACTATTCCGCGCCCCGGCGCCGGAAAAGTGGCCTAGTTGGGCAGTTTTGGCCTCCTGTAGTAAAACGGCCATAACTTTTTCATACGAACTCCGATTTAGGTAATTCAAGATGATTCGGAAAGAGGACGAGTAGACCTACAACTTTCATTCTTTAAGTTGTTTTATTTGAGGTCTGTAACAGTAGTAAAAATGGTCATCTTTATGACTGTTGTGTATTTAGAGCCAATCGGAGGGCGTCGGGATGCACGAATGCAAGTGCAACCCTTTGGGTATTAGTATAACTTAATGATAACATGTTAGACATGTATTAGGATGTTATATCAAGTTATTAATGTGCACGTGGTGTAATGGCATAATCATTTAGGTAGTTGTAATAAAGCTAAAATGTAATATTCATGAAAGATGTGCTGTGTTTAAACTTAAACTTAGTTAGTAGCTATACTAAGAGTAATAAAGGAACTCATAAAGGTAATGTTAGTGTAACTAATGTGTATTATCAATGCATATGATATGTGTAGGACTTGGGGTGAATGTGAATAGTAATTGTTTAACCTACACGCGAGGCAAGTTCCCTAACCTTTTCTACTTTATTATTCAGCAAGGTTAATTTTCACTGTTATGTTATACTTATGCAAGTTCTCTAACTCCAAACTTCATTGTGCAAGTTTGAATTCGTTAAACACATTATCGCTTTAATTCCATTTCAATTGTACAAATTGCTAACTTTACACTTTCGTAGAGTTAGATTGTTTATTGTTGATTAAGCTCGTGTATATATTGGTTTATGAGGATGCATGTTATGATTATTCCATGATTATGCTATTAAATTATTCCTAAAGCATGATGTTAGTTTATAAATATCAATTCAACTATGATTATTCCATAGTATACAGTTATGTTGTTTGTAATCAACTAACCCTTAGTTGATTACCGTTGAATTCTAAATTACCCCATGATGTATCCAAACCAAACTCACTTTGGTACGGACTTGTATTCTAAATACTGAGAAGAACAACTCTTTTATAAGAGGTTACGCTTAGCGTTGAAATGATTGTGCACAATACATTGTACGAAGGGTTGATCCCCCTAAGTACGTGAAGTCCTTATAGTCTTATGACTGTTAAAGTTTAAGTTGAAAAATTACTTATAACTGTGGACATGATTCGTGGTCATTAGACCCTCAGTAATTGATTAAAGTTTTTAGAAAGTAATAGAATTTATTGTTCAGTTCTATTAAACCTAATGTTGGTACATGATGTAAAGTTAACTGATTTATTTATTATTATTTCAAGTGGGCCTTGTTTGCTCACTCTTACCTGTAAAATTTCTTACAGCTAAGGTTGAAACTGGTGATGTACCTAGCACCAGTAAAGGGAAAGGAAAGATGAAACAATGCTGAAGACCTGTAATAGATTGAATAGTTTATTTTCAGACTTGTTTAAGGATTGTAATGAAGTTTATATTAATTTATTTTCCGCATGAATGAATGTTTGTAAAGGTTAGATAACCTGGGAGATTTTTTATTTAAGTTTAATCATGTATGGGCAGGTTTTATTTATTCAATTTTATCAATTGGGTAGTTAGTAATGAATGTTTTGATTACGTGAACACCAAATCTTGAGGAAATGAAGTACCAGGATTTGGGGGTGTCACATGATATGTTATATATATGTTGAAAGTATGAAAATTTAAAGTCAATTTATGACTACGTTGATTGAGTGATGAATGTTGATTAAGTAAGGAACTCAATTTTTATACTTGTTATATGAATTGCAATTTTTATGAAATGTATGTTGAACGTGTTATTATGTGCTACGTGATGCATGAAAACTGTTAGATTTTGCTGGGCTGTCGAGCTCAACCTTGCAAATAACCACTTTTGCAGGTTAAAGATTCAAGGTAAAGTTATGTGTTACTTGAAAGACATGAATCAGATATAATACTTGAAGATTTATACACTTTGGCTGAATTATTATTATTTGAACCATGTTTAAGGCTCCAAATAATGTATGATGTTTAATAAATGTTGAGTTATAAATTTTAAATTTTGTTTGTTATATGAAAGGGTATTGAACCTGAATGTAAGTTTTATTTATTAACTCTGATAAGGTGAGTAATAAGCTAAGTATGGTTCAAAGGAAGGTAAAGATAAAGGTTTTGAGAAATGTACTTGATAAATCACAATAATTATAAAATAATAAACTGTAAAGTTTAAGTTATCTATTATGTAAAGGTTATCGGATTGAGTTATAAGATTCTATATAATAACTATGATGAAGAGAATTATAAAATAACTCGATTCAAGGATGTGTATATGATAAAGGTTTTGATCCAGGGAATTAAAGTAAGTAGACATAAAAGTTTAAATTATTTTGCATTTTATTAAGTTTAACATTGAGTAATGATGTAAAATCAGAAGTTAGACATATTATTAAAGACCAAAGTCGATAGTTGAATTGTATGAATTTTAGGGTCGTTACAATCATTGATACCCAAGTAATAATAAGATCGATGATTCGATGCAACCTTTTCGTGACCAATGTTTCAATGTAATTTAATCCTTTTAACCTTGACATCTTAGATTAAACTCGAGTAATGGAATGTATCATACTCTTCATAATTTAATCTGAGTTTTCTTGATCAATGAGTAGACTATATGAAACAAATCACTATTTGAGCATGGCCATGCATTTCATAGTCCTACTCAATCAAGAGGCCTATGGATATCACCCCTAATATATAGGAGGGTTAAATTCCATCTAAATCACTCATATTCCTCACTCGATTCATGATGTACCCAATAACCACCTTTATTGTCCACCATATTAAAGGTGACTTTTGATGATATCAAAGTACTTAAATTCTCGTGTAGTAATATAGTGATTTCAGGTCGGAGGATCATTACATCATTCTCACTATGAGAATCGCTAATGACATTTTTCATAATACTCCACGTAGAATTCTCATGGTGGGTTTGTCCAGTACATCGTTCTCTAACATGTACCTATGCATTGACTCAATATCTCATATATTTTTGACCAATGAGATTTGGTCATCAGTCAATCCACATACTAGTCTCAATATATCATTATTATCTCATTAACAATGATACTTGACTAGGGACATTTAAGAGCAATGATACTAATTGTAATTATATAATCTCATGTTCAAGTCACATACTTGAAGCTTTATAATTTGTATCATTATTCTAAGGACTTTTATTATGCTAACATTTATATAACGCAGTAAATAAAATCATAATAAAATAATCTATTTATTCAATCAATTATAATATCAAAATGTTAAGCAATTATATCAAATAATTGGCCTCTAGGGCATAAACTCTAACAACTACGATGAGATGTCTGGGATTGACAAGGAGCTAGTAGAGCATAATCTAAACATAAGCCCGAGAATAAAGCCAATAAAGAAAGCACCAGAAGTCGAAACACAAATAAAGAGGAGATCAAGAAGTTACTGGAAATAGGGTATATCAAGCCAATTCAACATTCAATATAGCTATCAAGAATTGTACCAGTAAAGAAATCCAACAGACAATTACGAATATGTGTGGATTTTAGAGACTTGAACAAGGCGTGCCCAAAGTACATGTACCTGCTACCTAACATAGACACTTTAGTAGATGCAATGACCAATCATGAGATGATGTCATTCATGGATGGGTTTGTAGGTTATAATCAGATAAAGATGTCCATAGAAGATGCAGAGTTGACAACCTTTCATACCCCGTTTGAGAAATTCTACAACTGTAATATCCTGAAAATTTACGAGGCTAGAATAAGAAAATAAATTTTTTTCAAAAGTAATGCGAAAATAAAAACGTTTTCGTTATAGTATTTATGTGGGGTATAAATATAAAAAATACTATTCATACGAAAATAGTATTCATTTTTATGAAAATTCAAAGTTAAAAAGAAAAGTCAACAAAAGAAACTAACTATTTATTAGCAAATGAAGTGGAGAAAGCTAAATTGGCTACTTTACTTGATTTTCAACATTTCTTTAAACCATGGTTAGTTAACCAAGTTGGTGATTAAGTTAACCTAAGGTAAGAGTTAGTAAATAAAGAGGAAAAAGCCAAATTGCCTCCTAAAACCTTAGTCACTTGTTTCACTTGATTGATTTTAACCATGATTAGCCAAAATTTATGCGATTGTTAAGTTAACCTAGGGGGAGAGTTAGTAAGATGACAAAACTACCCTAGGTGTTGTAATTACTATAAATAGAGGATCATTTCTTCATTAACCCTCACCAATTCATAAGTATTTCAATAGCTTGAGGAGTTATTATAATCTTTAGAGAAGGTTATTAATAATTTAGAGAAGGAAAGCTAAAGTCTTATATATTCAAGAGTAGTAAAGCTTGCACTTCAAAAGGTAACAAATTTATGTTGTTATAAATTTAGTTTATTTCTTATGTTCTTGGGTAGAATTCATAAAATAGTCCATGTTTAGGTTTATGATTATGTAATACAATGTTATTGAGTCATAAAAGATGAAAACTAGCTAATTAACCCAAGTGGTAACTAGTTAGAGAGATTGAAAGTATGAAATAATTGTAAATATCATATAAAATAATATGTTTAGAATTTGGTCATGAAATACAAAGCAAAGTTATAGAGGGGGAAGTTATGAAGACATGGGTGAAAGAATCACTCAGAAATTCATTGATATGAATTAAATAGTGAGCCAAGGTACTGCTGAAAATATTATGCTAGTGAATAGTAATTAAGTGGTTGTCCAGAACTCTTTGAGCATGAGAATTTTGGGGTTCATGCCACTTATGGGGGTAGTTAGACCATGTTATACATAGGTCACTGTCCAAAAATGAACCAATTCTGAGTTGATATGAATTAGTTTGAATTAAACAAGTTTTGAAATCAATTATCGTAAAAGTTAAAAATACGAAGTTAGGTTCATGTTTAAAGGCTAATTAAAGTGAACAAGAGTAAGAGTCATGTGATGACTAATTTGTTTTTCGGCCTCATAAATTATATAGTTTGATCTAGAGATGCACAATTAGCATAAGTAGTAGAGACGGAATCAAGCAAGTCTTCTAACTGTTATGCGTTATATTTATAAGTTATGAACCTGATTTATACGCTTTGTGTGACAACGTGATATAAATTGTTGAAAGAAACTTAATTGTGATATTAAATTGAGAAAGATGATAAGTCAAAGCATATTAAAAATTTTATGAAAGCATAAACTGTGTATGTGCTAGATTTGATGAGCCGTTGTGCTCATTCTTCCGAATAAACTTTGATTGCAGTTAAAGAAGAATGATAAGAAGATTATGAATGAAAAGAAGCATAGACTAGGTTTCATGCTTTATTTACTTGTATTTGTATAAAGTCATAATGACTGTTGTAATACGAACAATCAAATCATGTAACCGAATATTATTCAATGATATTATTTATTATCATCAAAGAGTGTTATGTCTTTAAATTTATATGACTTAGAATTATTAAACATTAAAACAATGTTGATAAATAACTATAAATCTAAATGAGGATATTGATTAACATTGTGAGTGTTGTAAGACTAGAGATTTATCACTGATGAACAGACCAAATTCATCGTAAGGTTCCTCTGTTCCAAGTACAAGTGTGTTAATAATATTGTGAATTTCAGATAGGAAGGAAATATCGATATGAAGAGATATCTTTATAAAGTTATTGAAAGTGGTATGTATACAAGCTAATCATGTATGATGATAAAGCATAAACTTTGTAATCAATCTTATTTATTTATTAATAAAAGAATTATTTAATAAAGGCATTTAATTATCTACATGGTGTTGTTTTAATAATATGTGATAAACCCATAGTTTTAAGTAATGCTTTTAGAATCATGATGAGATCATGCTAATGAGATCTAAATTTTTAGATAGCTTAAAAACTAAAATATTTCGAATCAATGGATTACTAAAAAGGGGATTAGTGAATCTGGATAGATTGGTACATACGTTGTTTCCTCATTGGATGAGAATGATTGATCTCATGATCATTTATGTGCAGACACTAAAGCAAGTATGTAGGTGCTTATTGGAGAATAAGTTCACTGAACGTGACTCGCTAAGGAATACCTAATAGAGTTTTACTTGCTTGTCAATAGGAATTTCTGAAGTGATAGTAGTACAAGTCATCCTTAGACTTGAGACCATCATAGTATCTTGTATATAATGATTTATACTTTGAGTTATTTCTTAAGACCCTTAGGGTATATCAAAGGGTATGCTTGGGTATAATGAGTTATATATAGAGATAATGAATGATCAATAAAGAATCTACCACTTCTAGTAAAAGAAGAGATATGTCCTATATGATTCGATAAATGACAATCCAGGAATCCTTGGCCAAGGTGGAATGAAATTAGAAAGTAGTTTCTAATTTGTATTTATTCGGAGTTGTGCATCTGGAAATCGAAATACATATAATTAAATAAAATAAGACTTGATAGTAATTTTATATCTTATATTTAATTGGGACATTGTACGGTGAAAGGATTGAATTGTACGGTTACTATTTACTCAAAGGTTCTTTTATGATTGATGTTGAAATCTATATTATTTAGAAAGTCGTTGATCACTAAGGAGTCTTATCCTTATTATAGAATAAATATTGTTTATTTAAATAAATAAATAAATAGTTTAATTTATTTATTTAAATGAGATTAGAATTGTTCTAATTAATCTATTCACAACCGGTTTAATATGCAGAACCTAAAGGGTGACACCATAAAAGGAAGAATAATTATTTAAGAAGTTAATGGCATAATCGTAATAATATGTTAAGTGTATTTAATTTAATCTATGTAATAAATTAAATAGCTTAATATTTATTATTTAATATTTTGAAAATATTAAATATTAATTAATAAGAGGAGTCTTATTAATATTATTACAATTATTATTATTTTAATTTCTAAAAGAGTTTGAGAATTAATTTAATATTAGTACTCTCATTTTTTCCTAATAAGATTAGGAGACGAATTAATTAAAAAAGTTTAATTAATTATCCCTAATAAGATTAGAGAGCTTAATTAATTAAAGGAATTTAATTACTTAAATAATACCCTAATTTCTAATTAGATTAGAAGGGTTAACTGATATCTTTATAAGAGGAGTCTTATATCAGATATCATACATACGTAATTCCAATTATTAGAGAGTACGCCCTTTTTTTACAGAGAAAGAAAACTAGGGTTTGAGCCAAAAACACCTTTCTTCTTGATTCTTATTCTTCCTTGGTGGATTACCTCTAAATGTCAAACGCTTGGGTGGCTAATGTTGATCAAAGGAAGGAATCAACCTAGAGAATCAAGGAGATCGCGGAGAAGTAGGTGTTGAACTCATACTTATAGAAGCTCATATCTACAAGGGTATAATTCTGATTCTCATTCTCTTTTATAGATTGATAATCAAGCACAAGAATGATCTTGGTTTATGGTGTATAAGAAAAAATTTAAAATCCGTTTTACTTCACTTTCGCTTCGTTTATGTGATTTGATTGCATACACTTGTTTCTAGCAAACCTAACAGGGGTATCAAAGCCAATCTTGTGCTAATTAATAGTTTTTGTGATTCCACATATGTACAATATGCGATTGGATCAAATTTTTGGGCAACAAAAATTTTTTCTGTTTCTACGACGTGGCGTAGCTGCGCCGTCTCCAGTTCATTCTGGAGCGCAGATGCACCGTTACCCAGATTCAGCTTCCTGGATGAACAGTGATAAGTAGGTTTTATACCTACTTATTGGATGTCAACTTACTAGAATTATGCTCATCTCAAGTAGTTTTTACTATGTTTTAGTTGCATTTTATGTTTATTCTGCAGTACTTGTAGTGGAACTCCTATGGCTAGAAAAGGCATGGAAAAAGCAAGAATGGCATGGATTGGCATTAGCATGGATAAGCATGGTGGCATGAAGTTAGCAAAGACTAGGCAAGATGGACATATGTAGATGAGGAACTGAAGTAGTGGATGAGTACTATGCAGAAAAGAAAGGATGAAGAACAAACAACAACAATCAAGAAGCAACAGCAGAAGATAGCATGCGGTCGCGCGACTATTTAGGCCTTAAATCTCGCGCCCGCGCTACTTGAAGTTAAACAGCTTTGCACCATTGCACGGCCACGTCCCAGCAAAGAAGGAATCTTGCGCGCCCGCACTAAGGCCTCGACAGATACACATATCGCGCGCCTGCGTCCGCGCCCGTTTTACACTGTGATCTCGCGCGGCCGCGTGAGTCCTCTGCAGTCTGTTATGTTGACTTTTTGTAATTTGAATTTGGAGCGCTTTAGGCTCATCTGAACAATATTAGTTGGTACCAGACGTGTTTTAGTGGGTCTTTTATCAGTTTTCATATTAGAATTAAGGTTCTTAAGTTATAACTAGGCTAGAGAGGTTTTGATCAATTTTTGATACATTTCTATATCCTCTCTTCATCTAGATTATTAAATAATCATTAGCTTTCATTTCTGGAGATTAATGGTGTTATGGAACAAGCTTGGAACAGATTCTGCAACTGGGTTTAACAGATTTGTTGATCATTTCTTTTACATCTTTTAATTGCATTATTTAATTCCATGTGTTGCTTCAATCCCATAATGGCTTTTGGTTCAGAAATGAACTAAACTCCATTATGGGATTCTAATAGATTTTGATATGTAGTCTATGTTTATATATTTGATTGTTTGGTTGTATGTTTGTCATTGGATTACCTATTATGATTGAGCGTAATGAATGAATGTTTGATCGCCATTCACCTTGTATGTTTATATGGATTTGAAAAATGAAATATGAGTATGGATAAAATCATAATAGCATATGTTTATGAGGCTGTTTTGTTTAGCTTTGTAATTCGTGAACTGGATAGACATATACCGTTTCATCGTGTGTAGTCATGAAAAGAGCCTGCACTTTAATTCATTATTGTTGTAATTTCACATAGAATATAGTGATTTTGGTAATAGTGTCGCTTACATGATTTCAATCATATGTGGAGGTTATGTGAATAGGTCATAGTCCATTGAAAAATGGTTATGTCCACTTTTATGCTCTTGACTAGTTTTCCATGATAAGTATGAAAACATTACATGATGGTTGCAAGTTAGATGAAGTATTAAATGAAGTTAGAATCCCATTCTTTTCCAAATTTGATTATATTACTTTAGTATTATATTTTCATTTCATGAATTAAATTTAGAATTAAATATAATTGTGAATTGTTCATTTAAGCATATAAAACTAGTGACGATACTTTTCTTACTTTGTACTACTTTTTGACCAATATATGCTTGCATGAGTTAGAGTCCTTTTTGTTAGACTAAAATGGAGGCAACAAACAGCGCAACTGTGCTGTGACCCAGTTCATTTTGGGTGCAGCTGCGCCGTGACCCAGTTCATTCTGGGCACAGCTGCGCCCTTGGGCAGAATACGAAAAACTTTTTTTTTAATTAAATAAATAGTTTACCTAATTGATAAAAGTTTAAAATAAAGGTGTTTATTTTATCTGAAATAAGATTTCATATTGCTAAAATTAAAGAGTTTAATTTGGATTTGGATTTGGTTTTTGATTAAAATAAAAGAGTTTATTTTACTTCAAAACTAAAGTTTAGCAAACTTTTGCCCAATATTAATATTAATGCATATATAGAATGGATTTATTATTCATAAGATGAATGTTATTTATTGATGCATATGTTGATATGTATGATAATAAATGGGATTGATTATGGACTATGACCAATGTGATTGGATTTTATTTTGGATGGATACTTGAATGTATGGATTTTATTAAATGGGGTATGTGTACCTCGTCTTTTATGGTTTTCTTCTTATTGTAAATTAAATCTTTCTCCTATATATTTCCCTTTGACTGTTGATCAATATTTCTATTTAAATTAAATAATTTATGTAATAGGATTAGTTAGAATTTGTCGAAGAACAAGAGATCAAGGAGTAAGGAGGGCTTGAATACCCGTTTGTAATGGAGCTTGTGACACCCCCAAATCCGGGTACTTCAATTCCCACGGGATTTGGTGTTCACTATCCAAACATCATGTATCTATCTACCCATAATAAATGAAAAATCATAAATAGATAGAAATAAATCCTCTCCTTATGGAGTTACAACATCTGAATGTAAATACATCAATCCCAGGTCATACTAACCTTAAATCTCAAATGCGAAAACATAAACAAATATTAAGTCTTACACAACTTAAACATAAGTCTGAAACATAACATAACGAATAAACAACAAGTTTTCATCACTTGTTAACCTTGCCCTTGCCTTTACTAGGTGAAGGCTCTTCGGACCTTTCTTTCTTAACTACAATGTTATTATTACGCAAGAGTGAACACGATTGCCCATAAGTATAATAATATAACAATAAAATAATAACATGCGAATGAATCAAAGACTTCTGAAATGAGAAAACTTGGCTTATGAATCAAGAATGAATAACAAGAATCAATTCGCAGTCAGCAACCAATAGTTAATGGTTCAAATTTGTCATCCGTTTTTCTTTTTTGGCTAAAAATCCAAATTTGACCATTCAATATAAAGAAAGGTGAGGGAAAGTTTTTAGGCATTGTGTGTTTTGAGATACTATACAATCAATCGAAGGGGTGGATCAAATCCAATCAAAAGAAGGAAAGGCTTTCTTTAAGAACTTCTGAGAGTCATAAGACCTTGAACTACGTCCTTGGTTGTCAAGTGTTTATACTTGAAACCTTTAACAGTCATAAGACTATGGACTCTTCTTCTCGTACTTAGGAGGATCAGCCCTTAGTACCATACTGTGCACAATATCTTAACGCTAAAGCATAATTAATCCCTTATAACAGGGTTGTTCATCTCAATTTGACATTAGAGTCCGCACCAAAGGAAGTTTGGTTTGGATAAGCTCAATAATGGTTCTGAAATTTAGAACGTTAATCAACTATGGACTAGTCAAATCAATAAGGGTTTGCTAGTCTTATAAGGTTCAACAATAATTGATATTCAATTTGAATAACAAAATTCAAGATGTATACAATTGAATACGTATTGTATAACAGGAATCATGCTTTTAAAGAATGATAGCATCTAATATTAAATCTTCACTTGAACAATAATAAACTAGATAGAATAAGGAACTTGCTTTATGTAAAGAAACAAGGTTTAGAAACTTGCCTCGTGCGTAGACTAAACGATTACTACTCCCGTTCACCACAAGTCCTACACACATACCATATGTATTCACAACATTCATTAGTTACATTACTACTAACCTTATAGGTTTAGTTCCCTCTTTTAATACAACTTGTTAACTTGGTTTAAATTTTACTTATTACCATCATTCACATATACAAGACTGAAATCTCAAATCCTAAGTTTAAACAACATCATATCATCTCATGTAAAACATAGCAGTTATAAGGTCACAAGACCTTTTCTAATTTACTTTTATAATTCTCTTATTGTATTATCCATTAGTCACATTTTCACTTAATTATTTAATATAAACTTCACTTTATTTAACAAATCATTACCCTTCTAATTTAATTACTTAATTAAATTAGAATATTTTCATTCCCTTACTATTATTACACTCGAATAAATTATTTTATAATAATTTTCATCGAATATTTATTTTATTCCATAAATATTTTAATTAAAATATTCATTTTATTTTATAAATATTTTAATAATAATTTTCATCGAATATTTTTTTATTCCATAAATATCTCAATTAAAATTTTTATTTTATTTTATAAATATTTTAATAACAATTTTCATCGAATATTTATTTTATTTCATAAATATTTCAACTAAAATATTTATTTTATTTGATAAATATTTTAATAATAATTTACATCGAATATTTATTTTATTTCATAAATATTTCAACTCAAATATTTATTTTATTTGATAAATATTTTAATTAATTATTTATTTTATTTATTTATTTTTTTGCCCGCCGGGGCGGGGTAATTTAGCTTGGTAACGCCTGCCGGGGCGGGGTTACCCAGACTCAATTTCTGTAGTTCACGAAGAACACATAACAAGACCAATTTAGACCAAAAATCTCATACAAGTTCAACCATATGTTCTCGTGAAGAACACAGAACAGGCCCAAAAACTTCCAATTTCTTTGTTCATACATTAATTTAAGCATATCTAGATACTATAATTCATATATGATCATTACCCATCCTTTCTAGCATGATTTTAACAACTTAATTTATATAATTACTTGAATCAAAACACATAATTTCAAAGTTCTTATGAAAAACTCTATTTTTAACATTATTAACGAAATCAACTACTGTGAACTCGTTTTTCGACCAAATCAGTCCGTTTAAAGTTTCTTTCTTTTCGTTTTTACATGTATAAACAAAATCATTCATCAATTTACCGATTAATATAAAATTTAAACCTAAATTTTTGTACTTATAAGTCATATTCATATATTTTTCTCTGTAAAACTATAAAACTCCAATTACGACATATTATATGAAATTGATGGTTTGAAAACATACATAGATCGTAGAAAACGTGTTATGATTATATATTATCATGTATATACACATAAATCATCAATTCATGCATTCATCATACAATAGTTGTTTTACAGAGAACTCAAAACACCTGTTAATGGAAAAACTCTGATTCTAGCATGTTTACATGAAATCAATTACTCTAATAACATGAATGTATGATATAAACATATACTAACATATATATATATATATATATATATATATATATATATATATATATGACATCATATACTCATCAATTGTTAATCTCTACAATCATAGAGGACTTAGAAATAGTTTTTCACAAAATATAAGAACGTAATTTGTGACAACCAGGAAATTCGGATTGTCCAGAAATTAAGTTTAAAGAATTAGTTATTAATAAAATGAATTTTTATTAATACTATTATGTGCTATGTGTTTATTAATCATTCTAGAACTTAGAATGATTATAAGTCGGGAGGATTCTGGCTACGAGGTAGACTGAACGAGTAAAAAATTTCAAGACGAAAATAAAAAAATTTCGGGAACAAAAATATTTTCGAGAAAAAAGACGAAATATGCACTATTCACCCGACGAAACCTAAGGGTTAGGGTTTGAATAACATAAGCCTTTCCGAGAGTTCGGTACGTCGAAATGACATTCCGTCGAAAGATTTGACGATAATATATCGTGAAAAGTTAAGTAAGCCGATAAAAGTTTTTCTCAAAAAACTTGCAGAAATCGGACGAAATAAAAATGACGAAAAGTATTGTTATGTGATTTTCATTCGTTTACCTACGTTAGGAGAAAACGTGAAGGAAAACGCTTAACATCAAGAAGTATTTTTCAGTTTTTCAATTTTTCGGAGTTCCGAAGAATGCGTAAAAGTTAGACTGTAGAGAAAAAACGAAATATCTAAAAATATTTGGATTCCGAGAATCACAGTTTTTCGAACTGTCGGACGAATTCCGCAAGACAGAAGCACGAAGCTTCCAAGTTAAGCTTCGTGAATAGTAAGGAGGTTATTAAGGAGGTGGGAATAGTAGAATGAGGGGCAAAATGACTAAAATGCCCCTATCTTGGATTTTCTATAAAAGGGAGCCTTAAGCTCATTTGTTGGTGATTTTGAAAATCACCAACACTTTAGAGAGAGAGAGAGAGATTTCGGATGGGAAGAAAAAGGAAGAGGAAATGTTAGCTCGTGAGCAAACTTTGTCCAACGGGAAGAGATTAAAGAAGAAAAGTAATCCGAAACCTAAACCTAAGTAAATTTTCTTTAAGTTTTATATGTTAAAAACATAGCTTAACGAGAATAAGAAGTAAAAGATGTTAAGAATGATTTCATATGGTTGAAATAATGAAGAAATGAAGAAATAAGAATTAGAAGTTTATTTTATAAATCTCTTAAAGAAGTGTAAGATGAAAGTAGTATGCACACAAGCCAATCATATTTGATGATAAATCATATACTTTGTAACAAACTTATTCATTTATTAATAAAAAGTATTAATTTATTAAAGGCTTTTAATTATCTACATGGTGTTATTTTATATTATGTGATAAACCCATAGTTTTAAGCAATATAATGCTTTTAAAATAATGATAATGATCATTCTAATGAGATCTAAATTCTTAAAAAGCTTAAAACTAAAATAGTTCTTAATCATTGGATTACTAAATTGGGGATTACTGAATCCGAATAGATCGGTACATACGTTGCTTGCTCATTAGATGAGGATGATTGATCTCATGATCATTTGTGATGAGACACTAAAGCAAGTATGTAGGTGCTTATTAGAGAATAACTTCACTGAACGTGGCTCGCTAAGGAATACCTAATGGAGTTTTACTTGCCTGTAAATAAGAATTCCTGTAGTGATAGTAGTACAAGTGATCCTTGGACTTGAGATCATCATAGTATCTTGTGTATGATGAGTTATACTTTGACTTATTCCTTAAGACCATTAGGGTATATCAAAGGGTATGCTTGGGTATAATAAGTTATACATAGAGATAATGTATGAACAATAAAGAATCTACCACTTCTAGTAAAAGAAGAAAAATGTCCTATGTGATTCGATAAATGACAACCCAGTAGTCTTTGGCCAATGCAGAATGAAATTAGAAAGGAGTTTTTAATTTGTATTATTTGGTGTTGTGCATTTAAGAATCGAAAAATATATAATTAAATAAAATAAGACTTGATAGTAATTCCATGTCTTATATTTAATTGAGACATTGTATGGTGGAAGAATTGAATTATACAGTAACTATTTACTCAAAAGTTCTTTTATGATTAATGTTGAAATTTATATTATCTGGAAAGTCATTAATCGCTAGGGAGGCTTATCCCTATTGTAGAATAAATATTATTTATTTAAATAAATTAATATTTTAATTTATTTCTTTAAATAAGATTAGAATTTTTCTAATTGATTTATTCACAACCGGTTTAATATGGAGAATCTAAAGGGTCACACCATAAAAGAAAGAATAATTATTGAAGAAGTTAATGCTATAATCGTAATAATAAGTTAAGTATATTTAATTTAATCTATGGTGATAGAATAAATTAAATAGCTTAATATTTATTATTTAATATTTTGAAAATATTAAATATAAATTAATAAGAGGAGTCTTATTATTATTATTACTATTATTATTATTTAATTCCTAAAGGAGTTTGGGAATTAATTAATAAAAGTACTCTCATATATTCTTAATAAGATTAGGAGGTTAAATTAATTAAAAGAGTTTAATTAATTATCCCCAATAAGATTAGGGAACTTAATTAATTAAAAAAATTTAATTAATTAAATAATACCCTATTTTTTAATTAGATTAGAATGGTTAACTGATATCTTTATAAGATGAGTTTTATATCATATATCAACATACGTGATTTCAATTGTTGGAGAGTACGCTCTTTTTCTATAGAGATAGAAAAACTAGGGTTTAGCCAACCACCCATCTTCTTGAATGTGATGCCCCCAAAATTAGGTATACATCACCCATCTTGGGTCGCCAGATACATAGTATAGAATACAAATACAACTTACTAATACAACTGTCGTGTATAATACGACAAAACATAAACTGTGAGTTTGAATACAAATATTATCTTCTAGAGAGTATTCATACTCAAAAGGAGTCATCATTACATTTATTAACACACTATTACATAGAATAGTGAGGACTACTAACTAATACTATCATTCGGACCATCACTCCGTTTCCCGACTTGCCCCAGCTACGTTCTCATTTCCTGAAGAGAACAGTGAAAGAAAGGGTGAGCTCAACTAGCCCAGTAAGAAATATTATGACTAAGATAATGCAGAATAAATTATCATTAGCCTTCAACAATGTTAAACTGATAAAATATAATAGATATCAAGTTTAACTGCAGCGGAACAAGCAATCCATTAAAAGAGTCAAGTAGAAAATAAACTCTACTATCTTTTATGATTTAAAAGGTTTTTCAACATTGTGATCGCTGGGACTCAGCTTAATAAAATAATCCACATCATCGAATCACCCCTGCACTACGGCCAAGGATATTCGTGTATTCATTAATGGTCATGATCATGCCAACAACTGTCCATCAATGCACTACGGGCCAATGAGGACTTTTACCACATCATTTGTAACATTACGATCATGATTATACCGAATAATACCTGGTCATAATCATACCAAGTCCATCTATGCACTACAGGCTACAGATGACTTTCAACATTTTATAAACATGAGGATGATGACAATGATATAAGAATTTAATAAAACAAGTTCAAGAATTAATTTATCCAAGAATTAACAACGTCCAAATTGTCAACATGATACTGCTTTGTGGAGTAAAATTCAAGAATGCTTAGAAAAATATTTTCATGAAAAGATACTGGATGAAACGCAATTATCAAGGATATTCCATAAATTTCATGGAGTATAGAAGTTAAAACTTAACCAACTGAGTATAATAAAGAATGGTAAAACAAAAGAAATCACCATGCATGCGATAGACCGCACAGACAGGTTATTCCAACAGAATAATAAATAATGGAACCAGGTCCGGCGTAAAACGCACAGACAGGATATTCCAATAGAATAATAATAAAGACGGAACCAGGTCCGGTGTAAAACGCACAGACAGGATGTTCCAACAGAATAATAATAAAGACGGAACCAGGTCTGGTGTAAAACACACAGATAGGATGTTCCAACAGAATAATAATAAAGACGGAACCAGGTACGGTGTAAAACACACAGACAGGATGTTCCAACAGAATAATAATAAAGACGGAACCAGGTCCGGTGTAAAACACACAGACAGGATGTTCCAACAGAATAATAGAAGAATGTCACCAAGTATAGGGTAGACCGCGTATACAGGTTATTCCAACAGAATAATAAGAAATGGAACAACAACAGTTCTCTTCATGAATAAGAAAGAATAACACCCCTTACCGTTTTAAAGAAGAGCTGAAATAAGGAAATAGTTAAGTAGCAGAATACCCTTCTTCTCTCTCTATAGTTTCTCTCTATAGCTTCTCTCTCTAGAGTTCAGTGAATTCGTAAGAAATAATAAAGGAATGAGCTGCTATTTATAGAAAAATAGAATGCATAGTAACTAATCCATGAACGATCCAGGTTGATTACTTTAATCTGATGGTCCATATTTAAAGAAAAATCTTTTAAATAAAATATAATATATTCTATTTATAGAATAACTTTAATAAAGTATTTTGTTTTATATAAAAAGATGTTTCTGTTTTATTACGTTAATAATACGAATAAAACAAAACGTCATTATCACTAAATAATTCATATTATTAACTGACAATAATTGAATCACACTGAGTGGCTTCTCACATAAGCATTAATAATCAATACCGTGTATTACAATGCAACCATACGTATTACTGTACTTTTACTACCGAGTAGTTCAACAGTAACAATGGTAAAACTTCCGCCGTTATTTTTAATAAAATATTTTTGTCGTTTTCTCAATCCGACAATAATTTTGTTGTGGGGTCCACCAATAATTGTGCCGTTGTACGAATATTCCCTGTTAAAACGAATATTTCCCGACCAATCGAATATTATATAACAACTTGCGTACTCTGCAAAATTTATAAACATTACCCACAACTATAATATTATATCAAATTAACTCCATAATATTCAAAAATGATATTTATAGAAAATTCGTCTTTATTTATAAAAGTTGAGGTCTTACAACCTCCCCTTCTTATGAAATTTCGCCCTCGAAATTAGGGTACATACCTGGTATGTCGAAGAGGTAAGGATACCTTGATTTCATTCCATATTCTAACTCTCAAGTCATTTCCTCAACATCGTGGTTTCTCCACAAAACTTTGACTTGAAGTATAACCTTGGAGCGTAGAATATGTTCCTTCTTATCCAAGATTTGAACAGGAACTTCTTCATACGTCAAATCTTCTGCTATTTCGTCCGGTTCTAACTCAATAATGTGGTTCGGGTCTTCCACATATTTGCGTAACATGGATATGTGAAAAACGTTATGAACACGAGACATACTTGGCGGTAAAGCGAGTCTATAAGCCACAGTTCCTACTCGATCGAGGATTAAAAATGGACCGATGAATCGAGGATTGAGCTTTCCTCCCTTTCCAAATCTCGTAACTCCTTTCCATGGAGCAACACGTAAGAACACATGATCTCCTACATCAAATTCCACGTCCTTTCGATGAAGATCAGCATAACTCTTTTGTCGATCTTGTGAGGTTTTTATACGTTGTCGGATCGTTTGAATCTTTTCTGTAGTCATACGTACCAACTCCGGTCCCAACAACGTTGCTTCACCCACCTCATCCCAGCATACTGGAGAACGACATTTTCTTCCATACAATGCTTCGAATGGAGCCATGCCAATACTTGCTTGATAACTGTTGTTGTAGGAAAACTCCACCAATGGTAAGAACTTGTCCCAACTTCCCTTGAAGTCAAGGACACAGAGTCTTAATAAATCTTCTAGAGTTTGAATAGTCCTCTCTGATTGTCCGTCCGTCTGAGGATGATATGCCGAACTAAATCGTAAATCTGTGCCCATAGCTTTTTGTAAACTAACCCAAAATCGTGAAGTGAATCTTGGGTCTCGATCAGAAACTATGGATACTGGCATACCATGCAGTCTTACAATCTCATTTATGTACATACGAGCAAGACGTTCAAGTGTATAAGTTTCTCGTATCAGTAAGAAATGAGCAGACTTGGTCAATCTATCAACAATGACCCAAATCGCATCAATACCTTGAGAAACCCTAGGAAGATCGGTAACGAAATCTATGGTAATGTGCTCCCACTTCCATTTTGGAATTTCAAGTGGTTGCAATGGACCTTTTGGTAGTTGATGCTCCGCTTTAACTCGTTGACAAGTTAAACACCTTGAGATAAACAGCGCTATCTCTCTCTTCATATTGCTCCACCAAAATGTATGACGAAGATCATGATACATTTTGGTACTTCCAGGATGGATTGCAAACAGTGTGTTGTGCGCCTCCATCATAATTTCATACTTTAAATCAGGGTTGTTAGGAACACAAAGTCTGGAGTTGACTCGAAGTATTCCTTCTTCATCGATTCTTGCTTCCGGCATAGCACCTTCTTGCACTTTCTTCCTCATACGCATCAGCTCCAGGTCTGTAGCTTGAGCAGCTTTAACTTTATCGATTAAAGTTGGTTCTACTCGTATATTCGCCATCATCACATGGGTCCCTGGAGTCTTTAACTCTATCTCCATCCTTTGCAAGTCACACAAAATGGGCCTTTGTGTTGACAATATCGCACTCGTACTTGCATATGATCTTCTACTCAATGCGTCAGCTACCACGTTCGCTTTTCCAGGATGGTATTGAATGGTATGATCATAATCTTTCAACAGTTCAAGCCAACGTCGTTGTCGCATGTTGAGTTCCTTTTGAGTGAAGAAATATTTGAGGCTTTTATGATCCGTAAAGATCTCCACCTTCTCCCCATACAAGTAATGCCTCCAAATTTTAAGTGCAAAGACAACAGCTGCCAACTCTAGATCATGAGTAGGATAATTCCTCTCATATTCCTTGAGTTGTCTTGATGCATAGGCTATGACTTTTCATGTTGCATGAGAACGCATCCCAACCCTTTGCTCGAAGCATCACTGTAGATGACAAATCCCTCCGAGCCAGATGGTATTGTTAGAACAAGTGCTGAAATGAGTCTCCTCTTGAGTTCTTGAAAACTCTTCTCACATTCTTCGCTCCAATCGAACTTTGTATCTTTCCGAGTCAGCTGAGTTAATGGAGTAGCGATTCGAGAAAATCCTTCCACGAATCTCCGATAATAACCAGCTAAACCAAAAAAGCTACGTACTTCGGTCACTGATTTAGGCTGCTCCCAGCTTTGAATAGCTTCAATCTTTGCCGGGTCAACAGATATTCCACGACTTGATACTACGTGCCCAAGGAATGCTACCTCCTCCAGCCAGAACTCGCATTTCTTCAACTTGGCATAAAGCTTGTATTCATGAAGCTTTTGGAGTACCAGCCTCAAGTGTTGCTCATGATCTTCACGGCTTTTAGAATAAATAAGGATGTCATCAATAAAGACGACCACAAAGTGATCCAAATATTCCTTGAATACCCGGTTCATCATATCCATGAAGGCAGCAGGAGCATTAGTCAATCCAAAGGACATGACTAGGAATTCATAATGCCCGTACCGAGTTCTGAAAGCCGTCTTTGGAATATCCTCAGTTCTAACCTTCAGCTGATGATATCAGAACGAAGATCGATCTTTGAAAAGAATTGTGCTCCTTGCAACTGGTCAAACAGGTCATCAATACGTGGCAATGGGTACCTATTTTTGATGGTGACATGATTTAACTCCCGATAATCAATACAAAGTCGCATACTTCTATCTTTCTTCTTCACGAATAGCACAGGAGCACCCCAAGGAGAAGTACTAGGACGAATAAAGCGAATGTCTAACAATTCCTGCAGCTGGATCTTTAACTCCTGAAGTTCAATAGGAGCCATTCGTTATGGGGCTTTGAAAATGGGTTTTGTACCGGGTTCAAGGTCTATACAAAATTCAATTTCACGCTCTAGGGGTAGGCCAGGAAGTTCTTCAGGGAATACGTCAGGGAATTTATTAACAATAGAAATATCATTCAAAACTGACGTATTTTTGTTTAGATCCGTGACATGAGCTAAGAAAGCTTGACATCCGTTTTTCAATAAACGAATAGCTTTATGGCTTGAGATGACATCGATTGATTTTAATGGTTTGGTTGCTTGAATTCGCATAATAGGTCGATTAGGAATATGAAAGCTAACAACCTTACGAAAATAATCAATTTTTGCATGATGAGTAGTTAACCAATCAATCCCTAGAATCACGTCAAATGCAAGTATTTTTAATGAAATCAGATCGACAGGTAATGTGTGGGTACCAACTTGAACCAAACAAGACTTATAAACCGTGGATGTAATGAAGGTTTCTCCCAATGGAGTTTCAACAGATAAATCAAAGTCTAATTTCTCCGGAGTCAAATTTAATCGATGAGCGCAAGTAGGAGAAATAAAAGAATGGGTAGAACCGGTATCAAATAAAGTATAGACTTCGTTAGAGTTTATGATAAGCTTACTCGTGATGACCTCATTCGGGTTCCTTGCTTTCTGGGAGGTCACAACAAACGCTCTCCCTTGCACTACCGGTTTTGACTTTTCTGGGACGGCCTTTGGTGTCTCCATCTTGGCTGAACTTATTTTTGGTAAACGACAAAATCGAGCTAAATGACCTTTTCTTCCACAATTATAACATGCTTTAGACGGCATCGCGCAGTTTGGACTGATGTGCCCCTCCCCTCCGCATTTAAAACATATGATAGGTGGTCATTCTCCTTCCTTAACAACGGGTGCTGGTGCTGACGTCTTTCCATCATTGTTGAATCTCCTCTTCTTGAAATGATCATTCTTATTGTTTTGGCCCTGATTACCACTGAAGTGGTTACCATTTCTGGCCTGTTGATTCCCTCCACGCTTGTTGTCACCGCTTCGATGACTGCTCTCACTGGTATTATCATTTTGTCGACTGCTCTCTTTTGGTTGCGTTGACTCGTTATCGCGCTCCACTAACTGAGCCCTATTCACAACATCTGAATACAAACACAGTTTATGAGAAATAAGATGTTGACGTATCTCAGGTTTCAAACCTCGCAAACACATTCACGTCATTCGCTCTTCATTATCCACCAAGTGGGACGCAAACCGAGACAACTCAGCAAATTT
The DNA here is from genome assembly GCA_016801055.1 of Panax notoginseng. Taxonomy (NCBI): domain Eukaryota; kingdom Viridiplantae; phylum Streptophyta; class Magnoliopsida; order Apiales; family Araliaceae; genus Panax; species Panax notoginseng. Next base: position 102,290,461 of record CM029020.1, read on the forward strand.
AGCCTCATACTGCGACACGGTCATATTATTCTGCTCCAATTTGATGAACTCCACCTCCTTCATGTGACGAACACTTTCGGGAAAGTATTTATCATTGAACAGCTCTTGGAACTTCTCCCAAGACATCTTCAGTGCGGCAGGTTGAGTACGCTTAATCGATTTCCACCAGTAATCTGCCTCTCCTCGCAACATAAAGGCGGCAAAGGGAACCTTTTGCTCCTCGGAGCATCCCAAGACATCAAATATCTTTGTAATCTGCTTTATCCATGTTTCCGCTATAAGTGGTTTTGGCTCTCCCTTAAACTCTAGTGGTCCCAGCTCCTTGAACTGTTTAGCGGTGACCGTCCGAGAGTTTTCAGTGTTTCCACCTACATTTTGAACAGGAGCCGCTCTCGCCTGCTGTTGCATGAACTGCATAAAGCTTCTGAACATTCCATCATTCATCATTTGGTCAGTATTGTTGTTTGCATGAGGATTGTCGCCTTCCTGATGCACATTATCCCGATTATTGATATGTGGTGAATCCACAGTCGCCTGTGCTCCATTGCTATTCTCAACATTCTCGGATGCCATTTTCAGATACTGCCACAAAATAAAAGTTAATTGATATGTCATATATTATCCTTATATTATGACCGACCAATTAAATACCATGCAAATAAACTTAGGTAGGTCATACTAGCGAAGGAATTCCCCGTCTCTCCCCTCCTAGTTCTATTCTCACATCTTAGCCAGGGATCATATCCCTAAGCTCTGATACCAACTGTGACGCCCCCATAATTAGGTATACATCACCCATCTTGGGTCGTCAGATACATAGTATAGAATATAAATACAACTTACTAATACAACTGTCGTGTACAATACGACAAAACATAAACTGTGAGTTTGAATACAAATATTATCTTCTAAAGAGTATTCATACTCAAAAAGAGTCCTCATTACATTTATTAACACACTATTACATAGAATAGTGAGGACTACTAACTAATACTATCATTCGGATCATCACTCCGTTCCCCGACTTGCCCCAGCTACGTTCTCATTTCCTGAAGAGAACAGTGAAAGAAAGGGTGAGCTCAACTAGCCCAGTAAGAAATATTATGACTAAGATAATGCAGAATAAATTATCATTAGCCTTCAACAATGTTAAACTGATAAAATATAATAGACATCAAGTTTAACTGCAGCGGAACAAGCAATCCATTAAAAGAGTCAAGTAGAAAATAAACTCTACTATCTTTTATGATTTAAAAGGTTTTTCAACATTGTGATCGCTGGGACTCAGCTTAATAAAATAATCCACATCATCGAATCACCCCTGCACTACGGCCAAGGATATTCGTGTATTCATTAATGGTCATGATCATGTCAACAACTGTCCATCAATGCACTACGGGCCAATGAGAACTTTTACCACATCATTTGTAACATTACGGTCATGATTATACCGAATAATCCCTGGTCATAATCATACCAAGTTCATCTATGCACTACAGGCCACAGATGACTTTCAACATTTTATAAACATGAGGATGATGACAATGATATAAGAATTCAATAAAACAAGTTCAAGAATTAATTTATCCAAGAATTAACAACGTCCAAATTGTCAACATGATACTGCTTTGTGGAGTAAAATTCAAGAATGCTTAGAAAAATATTTTCATGAAAAGATACTGGATGAAACGCAATTATCAAGGATATTCCACAAATTTCATGGAGTATAGAAGTCAAAACTTAACCAACTGAGTATAATAACGAATGGAATAACAAAAGAAATCAACATGCATGCGATAGACCGCACAGACAGGTTATTCCAACAGAATAATAAATAATGGAACCAGGTCCGGCGTAAAACGCACAGACAGGATATTCCAACAGAATAATAATAAAGACAGAACCAGGTCCGGTGTAAAACACACAGACAGAATGTTCCAACAGAATAATAATAAAGACAGAACCAGGTCTGGTGTAAAACACACAGACAGGATGTTCCAACAGAATAATAATAAAGACGGAACCAGGTCCGGTGTAAAACACAGACAGGATGTTCCAACAGAATAATAGAAGAATGTCACCAAGTATAGGGTAGACCGCGTATACAGGTTATTCCAACAGAATAATAAGAAATGGAACAACAACAGTTCTCTTCATGAATAAGAAAGAATAACACCCCTTACCGTTTTAAAGAAGAGCTGAAATAAGGAAATAGTTAAGTAGCAGAATACCCTTCTTCTCTCTCTATAGTTTCTCTCTATAGCTTCTCTATCTAGAGTTCAGTGAATTCGTAAGAAATAATGAAGGAATGAGCTGCTATTTATAGAAAAATAGAATGCATAGTAACTAATCCATGAACGGTCCAGATTGATTACTTTAATCTGACGGTCCATATTTAATGAAAAATCTTTTAAATAAAATATAATATATTATATTTATAGAATAACTTTAATAAAATATTTTGTTTTATATAAAAAGATGTTTCTGTTTTATTACGTTAATAATACGAACAAAACAAAACGTCATTGTAGCTAAATAATTCATATTATTAACTGACAATAATTGAATCAAACTGAGTGACTTCTCACATAAGCATTAATAATCAATACCGTGTGTTACTATGCAACCACACGTATTACTGTACTTTTACTACCGAGTAGTTCAACAGTAACAATGGTAAAACTTCCGCCGTTATTTTTAATAAATTATTTTTGTCGTTTTCTCAATCCGACAATAATTCCGTTGTGGGGTCCACCAATGATTGTGTCGTAGTACGAATATTCCCTGTTAAAACGAATATTCCCCGACCAATCGAATATTATATAACAACTTGTGTACTCTGCAAAATTTATAAATATTACCCACAACTATAACATTATATCAAAATAACTCCATAATATTCAAAAATGATATTTATAGAAAATTCATCTTTATTTATAAAAGTTGAGGTCTTACATTGAATCTTTCTTCTTCCTTGGTGAATCACCTCTAGAGGTCAAACACTTGGGTGGCTAACGTTGATTAAAGGAATAAACCAAACCCGGTAGATTCAAGTTGAACGCGAAAAAGATTGGAGATGAACTTATACATGAGGAAGATCGAATATTCAAGGGTATGATTCTTGTTCTTTATCTTTTCGTTTAATTAATAAGTGTGCATAAAGGATGATCCGGATATATGGTTTGTAAAATTTTAAAACTCTAATTTTACATGCTTTCGCTTACTTTATACGATTTGATTGCGTTCATGAATATTACAAACCTAATAGTGGTATCAAAGCTAAACATTTATGCGAATTATTAATTATTTTAATTTGATATGTATGTTGATATGTGTTTAGAACAATTTAATTGGACTAATTTGTTGTATAAAATTTATTTATATATAAAAAAATCGTGAAACCATTTATATCAGGCCTGATTCGCGAAATCATGTTACTATATATATATATTCTTAATTATTTTAATATTAAAATAAAAAATTTATTTTAATCTTAAAATAAAAGGTTTATTTTAATTAAAAAATTAGATTTCATGCTAACTAATTAGAATTAGAATTTGATTCCATGATAACTAATTGGAGTTGAAATTGGATTCCATGTTTTCTTAAATAAAGGAGTTTATTTAAATATGAAATAAGATTTCATATTATTCAAAATAAAGGAGTTTATTTGTGAATAGGAAAGAGAATCCATATTTCTTTAAATAAAGGAGTTTATTTGGATATGGAGTAAGATTTCATATTATTCAAAATAAAGGAGTTTATTTGTGAATAGAAAAGAGAATCCGTGTTTCCTTTAATAAAGGAGTTTTTTTATACTTGAAATTGGATTCCATAATTAATTAAAATAAATGAGTTTATTTTGATTAAAAAATTTGATTTAAATAAAATAGTTTATTTTATTCAAAATTGAATAAATTAAAATAAAAGAGGTTTATTTTGATTTAAATTTGGATTAAAATAAAGGAGTTTATTTTGATTTAAAATTTAGATTTTATGCTAACAAAATTTGCCCATTAAATGATATCAATATATATATTGAATGTTTATTATTCATGAGATGAATTATTTATTGATGTATTATGTTGATGTGTATGATAATTAGTGGGATTGATTATAGACTATTGACAAATCACTAGTACAAAACCATAAAAAGATAATACTTAAAAGATGACGTTTTTATAAAAAACGTTGTGGTTTTTTTTTTTTTGCAACGTTTTTAAACAAAACATTGTATATACATATGAAAAAATCTTATATATTTATAAAGGTAATTTTTGATTTTAAATAGATAACGTTTAAAAAAAAATATTATCTATGTTAAAAATACGGAAAAAAAAAATAAAAACGATTTGAAATTAAAACACGGAGATAAGGTTCTTTAGATCTAGTTTCTTCTCTCTCCCATCTCTGTTTTCTATCTCAATGGAGGGAGCAATTCTCCGTCCAGTCCCTCCACTTCTTCACTTCCCTCCCCCACCGTGACGGCTGCTCCGACGGTGAATCGCCAGGATTACTACTCATCGGAAGAGGAGTACCAGGTCCAGCTAGCCCTAGCGCTTAGCGTTTCGGGTCGGGACTCTCGTGATGATCCGGATAGCGAGCAGATCCGTGCAAATCTGAGAAGGGTCTTGAAAACAATTCCTGGGTTTTCCAATTCTTGGGGAAATAATAACAGTACACAATCTCCTCGAAGCAGAACAACTTTCCTTAGAGATGTCGAACAAGAAGAATTTCAGTGCGCAAGCAACCATTGTCTCTTTTCATACTACAGGGTTTGCATCGCCCGCCTTGCCATGATGGTATGTGAATTGTTCTTCACTCAGATGAATAGTCCGATTCTAATGATCCCCTTGCTATTTTGTATTGTTTCAAATTAAATTTGATGTGAAATTAATGCTCGACTACGGGAAATCAAATGAAATGAAATGGTGCTCTTCAATGGTGGATTGAGCTTTGATCCTGGTTTGGACTGCCCTGGGTCGTTAATGGTATCAGAGTAGTGGCCCTTGGTGTTTTGGCAGTAGCAAAGACTTAAAATTTTATTAGCTCTTAGTTTTCGATGTATTAGTAAATATTAATTCATAGGCATCTCATTCTGACCTATATGTAATGATTGGAAAAAGATTTAAGTTACCAGAAATTCCCAAGTCAATACATAGCCTGCCTTGAAATCTGTCTTGGCAAAAACACAAGGATCTTCCTCTACATATGTGCATGATTTCAGCAATTGGCTAAAACTTGGCTTCATGTTAATGGCATTTTGTAGGTCATGTTAGCAATAGTGATAGGGCTTTTAACCTTACTAACATGGCACTTTACAAGGGTCTACACAAAGAAATCACTGGAAACTTTAGCATATGGCCTTCGCTACCAACTTCCACGACGCCCAATATTGCGAATGTGGAACATCTTGAATTCTACTGTAGAAATAACAACGGCTCAGGTAAAGCTGTCGGAGTATGTGTTCAAAAAGTACAGCAAGCCTGTCAATCAAGCTCAGCAAGTCGAGGTTACTCTTTACCCGTTCTTTTCATTCACAAAATATTTTATTTATGTTATTTATTTGATGAATTGTTTGTGAAATGTTTTTCTAATCATTAACATTTAGGATTTTGACTCCCAGCTTCAAGTAATGAAGGACGTAATGTGGGCACTCTTTGCAAGTCACAGAGCTCTGAATTCCATAACCATAAATTACAGAAATGGATTTGTCCAGGCTTTTCATAGAGATCATACAAGTAACAATACATTCTACATATACTCAGATTTAGTCAATTATTCCATCAGTGGGTCTCCTGATATCAACATGCTTTCATCTCGTCAAGGGTGGAATGATCAATCTGTACACAATAATATCTCAGCAAGTTGGTTCCGAGAACCACTTGATCCTCTCACTGGTGAAAAGATAGGAAAATCAAGTCCAATCCCACCAGATGATCTGATCAATATTGCAGGGATTTCACAAGTTCCTGATGGTGCAGCTTCGTGGCATGTAGCAGTAAGCAAGTATACATATTCACCATTGCTTTCTGCAGCATTGCCAGTTTTAGACTCGTCCAAGGAAAGTATAGTTGCTGTTGTGGGTACCTACAACACTTTATAGTGTTGGTCAGTTGATGAAAGAACTTGTTGAATTCCACACCGGACACATTTATTTGACGTCTCAAGAGGGTTGGTTGCTCTCTACTTCCACAAATACTCCTCTCTTGATGAATTCAACAACGGGACCAAAACTTATGATGACTGCTGATTCCGAGGACCAGGTGACACGCTCAGGAGCTGAGTTGTTACAGAAAACCTATGGCAACAAGACTCCCACAAATCAGGAGGTTCACATAGAGAATGCCAGGCTTGGACACCAGCTCTATTACATTGACTCATTCTTCCTAAACTTAAAGAGACTTCCCTTGGTAAGTTTCTATATTATACATCTAGTCTTATCTTAAAATCCCATGTTTCACAGTTTTAAGAAATTCTGATAGATATGTAGGAGGTAGTATTATGTTTCTATTGCTTATAATTGTATGTAGGAGGTAGTATGAGTTGCACTCGATTGGATTTTATAAACATGATATATTGATTTATATAACTTAGACTTTTCTGGATGGTTCAACAATTTTACTTGTTTACATGTCCTGTACACTAAAATAGCACACATTTAACATAGGCAAGTTTACATGTCCTGTTCAGGGGTCGTCATGCATCAAAGCTTACAGAAGAGGAAGAAGACGAAAAATATCTCAAGGATGAAGGACACACGGCTGTTTGTGCATGCCTCCTGTAAGTTTTCTCTATTGGTTTTAATGAATTGTTTGGCAGTATGAGCAAATAACTAGAACTTTGGCAGTATGACTATATTTTCACACAGTTTGTAGCATTTGTCTTATTGTGTTTTAGCATGACTATATTTTCACACAGTTTGTATTCATAGTTGCTATTTGCCTTCAAATTTTGCTGTTGTTAAAGGAGTATCTTGAGTGATTTTTTTTTTTTTGCTAAATGACATTTGTGAGTTCCAACTTTGTGGAACATTTAGAGTTCATTTTTCCTCTCCTTGCCACACTATACTGATTGTATATAACTGTACTATTGGCAGGTTCATATAAGCTATCTTAAAATTAAATATTGAACAAAGAAGGGGAATTAGGTAATTTTTTATTTGTACTATGCTACCATCTGCCTTTGTATGATATAACTTTAAAAGTATGTTACATTCTCTTTGTGTACGCTGTACACAATACACATCAAACTTGGATATTCTGTAATTTCATTTACATTGTTCACTTTTGGTTGTAGAAGGCAAGTTGCTTATGCATCATATTCTTTGATGCCATAGTTCTCTATAATCTGTTTATGTGTTGTATCTTTATATTTCTATTTTTTTGCATAATATACCTTTCTTATGCTGTTAAGTTAATATATCTAACTGAGCTTGTTCTTGTAGACAAAAAATGAAGAAGAGGAGTTTAACACAGGGCCTCTTTCTGTGTTGATGATGAGTGAAAAAACAACACACAGGTAATAGAATCTTCTATAATTCTAGGTTAGAGTTCCATAGATCTTGAATTTTGATGATAAATCAAGATTATTTTCCAGTTTTGGCTCATTATACATATTAGGTTATTGACATGGATTGATTAATTGTCTCATTGGCTGTTGATGATCGTGTCTAATTTTGTGCCTGCGTCCAAGTACTTATCAACTGCAGGAACAACAAAAAACTTTTGGGCCGTGTTAGAGCTATTGATCGACACTGCAACATGGTTCTGGAAAATGTTAGAGAGATGTGGACAGAGGTTGGTTTCAGAATGAATCAGGCTTCATTATTATCGTTGTGGTTCTTTTTACACTTTTGTACACAAGATCAGATGTAATTTGTATCATTCTTTGTTCAGGTGCCAAAGACTTGAGAAACTGTGTTAATTGTACAGAAAAGTATTTAACATTTTCTCCTTGAGAAATTGTGTTAATTGTACAGGATGTATATGCATTTTTATTGACAAATTAGTGGTTTCTAATATATAATTATGCATTCTATATTGTGCATTAGACTTATTAGTTTAAACTCAAATATAGGTGAACCACAACTATTACAATATCATGTATTACAACATTTTAAAGTCAAGCTACAATATTTTAAAAATATTGTATAAAGTAGTCTAAATAGATGACACTTTATAAACGTTGTATAAATGAGTTTAAATATTGTCTGATGTACTAAATTACAACATTTTAAGTCAGGCAACGTTGTGGAATCATACCATCTATAACGTTTTCAAGCATCCAAGAATTTATAGAAAACAAATGTATAACGTTTTTTAAGAAAAAAACGTTGTGTAATGTGTCAAACTACAACGTTTTAAAAATGTTGTATAAAGGTGTCAAATAGATGACACCCTTAATCATGACGTTTCTGAAACAGAAACCACAATGTTTTTTACGCGTTATCTATTTACTATTTTGTAGTAGTGAATGTGATTGGATTTTATTTTAGTTGAATGCATGAATGTATTAGTTTTATTAAATGGGGTCTGTGTACCTCGTCTTCTCTGATTTTTCTTAATGTAAATTCTAACTCCCTCCTATGTACTTCTCCTTAACTGCTGATCAAGGTTTCTATTTATTTTAAATAGTTTTGTAATAAGAATAGTTAGAATTAATTTTGAAGAATTGGAGATCAAGGAGCAAGGAGCGCTTGAAGACACATTTGTAATGGAGCCCGGGTTTAAACGTAATAGTTATATTTAAATATTAATTCTTGCACCCCTAGGGTTTAACCTTATGATTCACTTGGTGCTCTAGTGAACCAAACTAGAATAAAAGTTCATAATCAATCCGAGTTAAATATAGTATTCTATATGTGCATGCGCGCTAAACAAGATGAGACAATTTAATAACATGCAAACCCCTCAAATTTTTTGTATTAAGTTCTAAGCGTTTAAAGATATTTGGAATATCGAACTTTGCCTTCTAGCATGATAAAAATAATAGAGTATCAATTAATTATTATAAGTTTGTTATGTAACCACAAGGCTTATCTTAATTCTTTGAGATGTTAATTTTATCACATTTGATGCTTATAAAGAAAATTGAACAATGTTATTTTGTTGTGTCACCACAAGGACACTATTTTTCTTTTTTGAATGTATGGAGTGTTAGGTTGGACTTAACTTAAATTATTTTAGTTCGGATGTGCACACATTTGACCATTTGATCTAAGAGGCAAAATACAAGGAGTTGCATAGTTGATGTAATTGACAAGAGTTGTCTACCTATTTATTTATATATAGTTTGTTGTGTCGCCACAAGGCTATATACATTTAAAATGGGATTCTTATTCTCACTAGCATATATTCAATTAGATATTGCCGAACTATATATATTGAGGGTAATATAGTTTGAAGAAAATAATAGGAGATACCAATTTAAAACAAGACCTAAATTATTTTGATAACTAATAAAAGAATGTATGTTAAAATGTTGTTAATTATAAATTTATTTACAAAATTTTATAATGTCTAAAATTACTATCACTGCATAGCATATTAGATGCTTAATTAGCCGGACCAAATTAAACGGATTGGTTAAGGAATTTGAGAATAGTTCTCACGGCTGAAAAACTATCTTATGTCCTTAATACGCCTATCCCTGCAATGGTTGCAGACATTGCTTCTGAGGAAGATATTACTATTTTTAGAAAGTGTCAAGATTATGCATAGTTAGCTCAATGCATCATGCTCGCATATATGAGTAACGAGCTTCAAATCGTAAATCTGGAATAGTACCGAAGATACCTAGGAAGTATAGATTCATCATAGATGATGATGATGAGGTACACATCATAGAAGATGATGATCCAGTTAAATACGATGAGGTAAGAGTTGTAGACACTCAGAGAAATGAATTGAAGCAAGCTTCTCAAAAATGAAACATTCGTTTTGATGAAATAATCAAAAGAGTTTAATTTTTTCAAAAACAAGAATGAACCTAGTGTGTATAAAAGGTCAGTGGGAGCGTCGTGACATTCCTAGTATTATATATTGATATACTACGACTAAGTAATGACATGCCAATGCTAGAATCAGTAAAGATTAAGTTGTCTAAATATTCCTCCATGAATGATTTAGGAAGAGTATCTTAATTGGGGATACAAATCTATATAGATAGATTTAAGAGGATGCTCGAATTAACCCAAGGAACGAATATTCATTTGATGCTAAAGTCGTTTAGCATGGCAAACTCCAAGAGTTGTCTCATGTTGATGAGATATAGAGTGTATCTCTCTTAATAGTCCCCATAGACTCATAAAAGAGAGATCGCATGAGTAACTATCATGTATGTAATGAAATGTACGAGACCTGATGTTGATCAGTCATATTCTGGAGAAGTTCACTATGAGTCAGTGAAAAACATTTTAAAGTACTTAATCGACACTAAGGATGTGATCATATTCATGGTGGGTCTGAATTAAAACTAGAGGACTTAACAGACTCGAGTTTTTTCATATAGACCAAGACGATAGAAAATACACTTTAAGGTAAAGTGTTACCTTGAACGGTGGTGCAGTGAATTGGAAAGGTTCCAAACAGCAAAGAGTTGCTGGTTTAGTGATAAAGATAAAGTATATAGCTATAAATGAAGCTACAAGTTGATTGTTTGGATAAAAAGTTAATTACAGAACTAGGAATAGTTCCTAAGTCTCATCTTGGATCTTAACATGTGTTGTGGCACTTTCATTTGATTATAGAAATCATTGAAAGATGGGAAATCACTATAGAGATAATGGACTCTCAAGAACAACATTACATATCTATTAACTAAAACTTATCCAACAACAGGATAATCGTCACTTAGAGAAGAAGGGTATGAGATATCATGGCGACATAGCTTTAGTGCAAGTAGGAGATTGAAAGTAGTATGCACACAAGCCAATCATATTTGATGATAAATCATATACTTTGTAACAATCTTATTCATTTATTAATAAAAAGTATTAATTTATTAAAGGCTTTTAATTATCTACATGATGTTGTTTTATAATATGTGATAAACTTATAGTTTTAAGCAATGCTTTTAGAATAATGATGATGATCATTCTAATGAGATCTAAATTCTTAGAAAGCTTAAAACTAAAATAGTTCCCAATCATTAGATTACTAAATTGGGGATTACTGAATCTGGATAGATTGGTACATATGTTGCTTGCTCATTGAATGAGGATGATTGATCTCATGATCATTTGTGTGGAGAAACTAAAACAACTATGTAGGTGCTTATTAGAGAATAAGTTCACTGAACGTGGCTCGCTAAGGATACCTAATGGAGTTTTACTTGTCTGTCAATAGGAATTCTTGTAGTGATAGTAGTACAAGTGATCCTTGAACTTGAGATCATCATAGTATCTTGTGTATGATGAGTTATACTTTGACTTATTCCTTAAGACCATTAGGGTATATCAAAGGGTATGCTTGGGTATAATAAATTGCACATGGATATAATGTATGATTAATAAAGAATCTACCACTTCTAGTAAAAAAAGAAAAATGTTATATGTGATTCGATAAATGATAACCCAGTAGTCTTTGGCCAAGGCAGAATGAAATTAGAAAGGAGTTTCTAATTTGCATTATTTGGTGTTGTGCATTTAAGAATCGAAAAACATATAATTAAATAAAATAAGACTTGATAGTAATTCCATGTCTTATATTTAATTGGGACATTATATGGTGGAAGGATTGAATTGTACAGTAACTATTTACTCAAAGGTTCTTTTATGATTAATATTAAAATCTATATTATCTGAAACGTCGTTAATCGCTAGGGAGGCTTATCCCTATTGTAGAATAAATATTATTTATTTAAATAAATTAATATTTTAATTTATTTATTTAAATAAGATTAAAATTTTTCTAATTGATTTATTCACAACCGGTTTAATATGGAGAATCTAAAGGATCACACCATAAAAGGAAGAATAATTATTGAAGAAGTTAATGGCATAATCGTAATAATAAGTTAAGTATATTTAATTTAATCTATGGTGATAAAATAAATTAAATACCTTAATATTTATTATTTAATATTTTGGAAATATTAAATATAAATTAATAAGAGGAGTCTTATTATTATTATTATTATTACTATTATTATTATTTAATTCCTAAAAGAGTTTGAGAATTAATTAATAAAAGTACTCTCATATATTACTAATAAGATTAGGAGGTTAAATTAATGAAAAGAGTTTAATTAATTATCCCTAATAAGATTAGGGAGCTTAATTAATTAAAAGAATTTAATTAATTAAATAATACCCTATTTTCTAATTAGATGAGAATGGTTAACTGATATCTTTATAAGAGGAGTCTTATATCATATATCAATATACGTGATTTCAATTGTTGGAGAGTACGCTCTTTTTATATAAAGATAGAAAAACTAGGGTATAGCCAACCACCCATCTTCTTGAATCTTTCTTCTTCCTTGGTGGATCACCTCTAGAGGCCAAACACTTGGGTGGCTAACATTGATCAAAGGAAGAAACCAAACCCGGTGGATTCAAGTTAAACGCGAAAAGGATTGGAGGTGAACTTGTACATGAGGAAGTTCGAATCTTCAAGGGTATGATTCTTGTTCTTTATCTTTTCGTTTAATTAATAATTGTGCATAAAGAATGATCCGGGTATGTGGTTTGTAACTCTAATTTTCCATGCTTCCGCTTACTTTACGCGATTTGATTGCGTTCATGAATATTACAAACCTAACATAAGATTCGTAATGAATTTGAACGATCCGAATGAATCATATGAACGATTCGGTGTAAGAAGTAAGGAATAGTGTTTTATAACATCAAATTTCAATAAAAAGTGAAATCATAATCAAAATATCGATTAAAAAATGAAGAACAAACGAAGAACCCGAAGAACTCGCGAAGAACACGAAGAACGTTGTTGATGGACAAATTTAAAACCATCATAGTATAATTTGTTGTTGATAAACAAGTTTAACACCATCACGTATAAGTTAGTTGCTTATTGCTTGGTTAGGAACGTTAGAAACGTTCATGATGAAAGGATTGAACTTAGCTATAACGAAGTTATGACAAAAATTTCGTAAAAGACGAATGAGAAATAGAAAGTATGTAAATGAACCCGAACATGTTGGGTTTCATAAGAAAGTAAGAGAACGTAGAAAACGTGAGTCGTGGACTCAAGAACGAACGAGGTCCGAGTTCGAATGACCGAATTACGGACGAACGGACGAAGAACGTTAATAACATAAAATAAACGAAGGATAAAGATTAAGCCAATTGAATGGCATGTTAACGGATGATGAATAAATTTCTGTCCGGGGGAAGTTGAAGTATGTAAGATAAGGAAGAGAATGACTTTGAAACGACCTCGTTTCGAGTTATAATGAAGAAGATATGGGATTGCAAAGTACGCGTCTCAAACTTGATTCAAGACTTAGAAAAATTTTCTATGATTTATGCTTGGCGCCGCAGCGCCGGATAGACCTTGGGAGGTGGCGCCGCAGCGCTAACTCGGGCATCCAACCACTGCAGAGTGGCGCTACAGCGCGAGAGATAGTGAGGAGTTTGGCGCCGCAGCGCCAGACCGGGGGAGAAGGTGACGTAGGCTCGCGCCGCAGCCCGACAGGAAGAGAAGGACCCGACGCCACAGCGCCGGTACATGGCAAGGCCCAATGTTGAGCTTTTTATTGCTCAAATCCTAGGGGAAGTATAAGAAAAGCTAATGAACATAAAGTTCACATAACGTAACACTTAAACAAGTGATTTAAACCTTTAGTAAAGGTTAAACGAAATGATTGAACGAGATTAAAAGACAAAGAATATAATGAACATAATCGCAACGTAGTTGCGATGAACGATCAGTCTTAGCATACAACGAACAGTATGACTTCGACATTAAGAAAGAATAATGAACGTGAGGTTCATGTAATGGATAACGAATAAAAGCCGTAACGAACGGTAATGAGATTTAATGAAAGTCCGAATGTAAGTTGGATAAAGAAGATGAAATGAATGTAAGCATTAGACACTTTAGCCGACGTAAGGGTTGAGTGTACGCGGATATTAAATAGACAAGAACCTACACCCCGTGTATTATTTGACCGTAAAGTAATGAAGACTAAGATTAAACATGTGAATGGTGAAGAAATTGAATTAATAACGTATAACGTTAAGAGGCCAAGTTAGTAATAATAACTTGAATGACGTTTCGAGTTGAATGAACCGGACATTGTAAGGTACGAATAAGTTAATATAAAATGTTTAACGTTGTGACCTCATAGTATTGACATTGAATAATCGTTTTGAGTATACAAAAGGTTGTATGACTTAGACGATAAAGAATCACTACTACAAAACAGTAAATAGACAACACTTAAAAGATGACGTTTTTATAAAAAACGTTGTAGTATTTTTTTATAACGTTTTTTAACAAAACGTTGTATATACATATAAAAAAATGTTATGTATTCATAAGGTCAATTTTTAATTTCAAATAGATAATATTTTTAAAAAAAAATTTTGTGTAGGTAAAAAACACGGAGCTCTTTTAAAAAATTCTCAAACCCTTCTTTAAAAAACAAGGAGGCCTGATAGTCGGTTAAGAAAAAAAAATTGGGTTCCTTCGTTCTCTTCCCATTTTCAAAATCCTCAAACCCTGACCCACTGATCACATCGATCACTCACATTCGCTACATGCAGTCCAAAAAGTTTTCAAAAACCCCACTGTACACACTTTCCTCTATTCTGAGCCTATAAAGAGAAAACCCATCTCTCCTCTATACCACTCTTTCTTCGTATTCAGTACTGAGGAGCAGAATTTCTCTTAATTTGCTTCATATTTCGGTTTTAGCAAGGTAATTGGGGAAACCCACTTTGTTAAAACCGTGTGTATATGCCTTGCATCTATGCTGTCAACAAGATAGATCAGATAACACTTGGAAGAACTAGAGATTCTGGATAAACTTCCCCATTACTGTCCAGTCAGGTAATGAAAGTATTAACGAGCACTTTTGTTGGGTTTATTTTGGTTTTCAAATCCAATTATGTCTTTAAAAATGTAGTGACAGACAAAAAAGCATGAAAACTGAGAATGAATTAAGCCCTGAAAATCAATCAAGAGTTATTGCTATCTAATATGTTAATTAATCTGATAGGAGTTCTAACTTTGGCTTTGTCTTTCATTGTTGATTTATAGCAGAATTATTGCTTGTTAAGGATTTTTTTTATGGAATAAGAGTTTCAATTAAGCTTAGGTTGATTTCCTTATCATTGTGGGGTAGAGTTTTACCTGGATTAGAGCTTGTGTCAGTGATTATATACATGTCGTGTTACTTATGAGGACAAAAAAAAATTTTCCACCTGGAGAGTTTATAGGTTTCTTTGACTGGGACATGTTTCTTGATTCCATGTTTGTAATGTCAACTGCTAGTACTACTATGTTTGTGACTATGTTAGTAAAACTGACAATTCAAAAGTAAGAAGGTCTTGGCCTCAAGAAAAGAGGAAAAGGTATTATAGTCATTTCTTACTATGTTGAAAGGAGTAGAGATTTATTGGCCTGTTCCACTTAACACCAAGTGAGATAGAATTTGAGTGGATTGTCCAGAAAGGTTCAATGTAAGCTAATTTTCCCTTTGATTTGTTTTTACCTACTAATTATTAGTGGTATGACATTTATATTTCTATTAATTCTTGTGACTTACTGCAGTGCTCACTTGGAATGGAATCTTGATGGTCTTTTGGAGAAGATATGGAAATATCTATGTTTAACTCGTATATACACAAAGCCCAAGGGGATGAATCCGGACTATGAAGACCCAGTAATCCTGTCATCAAAGAGGAGAACTGTTGGACTTCTGCACTCGAATACACAAGGATATGCTTAAACAATTTAAATAGTGAGTACACTCCTAAATTTTATTTTAAGCTTTTGAACTTCTGGAAAATACTGAAAGTTGCTTCTGGTAGATTGTGAAATCCCAAATCCTAAGGGTTGGTGAAATGGAAGAGGCCAAGATACGCTGTTTCCACTCCCCACCTGGGGATGAACATACGCTGTTTCCACTCCCCACTTTGTTCAGTGTAACAGTGGCAATTTGCAGGTACATTTTCCTTCTATATTTTTCTATGTTGCATTCTGTCTTTGTCCTCTTAATGTTGGTGTGTGTTTATGGATTATCTTCTGCTTTTTTGCTTAGAGATAATGTTTATATGTATATCTGGCTGGGCTGCTCTTTGATCACTCACGCAAAAATGGTGTGAATTACTGGTTGGTGTTGCTACCCACGAGCATCAGCAGCAATAGACATAGACCTACCATCTGATGTCTGCTGTTTGAGTGATGGCCAGACAGCAGTGGAGTCTGAATTTTGTTTTTGTTAAGATCTTGATCATGTGATATGCAACCTGCAGGTCTTTTTCCTTCAGCTATTGGTGGTGATGGTCTTTCCTGCTATCGGACAGATTTCCATGAAATAGAGGTATGTTTTTGGCCTCCGAAAAAGGTCTTGATTTCTTAATCAAATCTATTTGATTCATATAATTTATTCACGTTCTGGTGCTAATGTTTTTTGTGACAAATCATAAAATATTTTTGGTTTCAGCAAATTGGTTATGGAAACTTCAGTCACGTTTTCAAAGTCTTCAGACATTTGGTTTTATAACATTAACATCTACTGTTTATTATGCTATGGATTCTGTTACAGATTTTGTTGATGGTGGCTGTTTGCTTGTCTTAGTGAGATTTGGGGTAGTTCGGACCTGGGTGTTCTATTGCAGGTGTGGTCTAGACAGCTTGGTTGCTGGGCTTGGCTCGGCAGTTGTGGGTTTGGCTGTTGGTCCTGCCTCTTTGCTTGGTTTGGTCTGGCTTGTTTTGGGCTGGATTTTGACTGGTATGCTTGCAATGGTATGGATTGCTTTTGGGGTTTTGGGGTGGGGCTGCTTTGGGTTTTGGTTGGACTCTAAAGTTGGTGTTTTCTGCTCTTACCTCTGACATAGCGTTTCTTTTATTCTGCTGGGTTTGTGCCTTCTGCTACTGGTCTCTGCTGGGACTGCTGCAGTTGCCTGCTGGGGCCGGGACTGCTGCAGTTTGACTGTTGGCTTCATGGTCTCTGCTGCAGTTGACTGCTGCTGGTGTTGTCACTGGTTTTTTCTGGAATGGTCTTGGGTCTGCGGTCTGCTATGTTGGGTCTGCTGGGTTTACTTCGGCTTCCTGGTTCTTGGTAGGTGCTGCTGAGCTTCACTGCTGCAGCTGCTGGTCTGGTTTCTGTTCTGTGGCCTGCTGCTAGCTTGACTGTGTACCTGTTCTACTGCTAAAGCAGGTAAAGCAGGTTGGCCTCATGGGGTTGGCTGTGGGTTGCTGGTGATCTGTTGGGATTTGATGGTAGTGGGCTCTACGGTGGCCTTGTGATGGGCTGGCCTATGCTCTGTTAATCCTCAAGCAGTTTAGGAATTTGTTAGGGAACTGCTATGTTGGGTCCTGTTTGTGGGACTGCTTTGATGTAGCTGCTGATTACTGTTAGTGATGCAACTCTCTTTTCTCTATTTTAATTAGGAGTAATATTTTTTTTCTTCTTCCAGATTTCCTTTTGATGTATAGATGTAGAAAGGGAGAGAGTCTTCCCTTCTAGCTAATACAGTGAACATGGGGGTGCTGAATCAGTGCTGTCTGAGGATAGACGTTTTGATGAACCAGCTTGGGGTTCATTTGACACTCACTATGATGCAGATTTAGGTTGGGATTTTAATCCTTATACTGATGAGGTACGTGACAGCTACCTTATGCATATTCCAATTTTTTTACCACAGTTTATAAAATTGGGCATGCATTGCTGGCCTGAGCAGGTAATATTAAAATTAAGACATGATTCCACCTAGAAGTGGTTGTTACTTCTGTTAAACTTTTTTTGCTTTACCATAATGGGCTTTGGACCCCATAAAATTGATATACAAATTACATATTTTCTTTGCCTTTATCAAGGTGGAAGCGATCAAGAAGATCTTTGAATATGTTGCTCAGCTGAGAAGAGTGGGCAAATAGATAGTTTGGTTTATTTTGTGGATTGAAAAGTGAATTTGAGATGTATATATGGATAATTTGGTATATATTTTGTGGATATAGTAATTTGAAACTGTAAACGAATGGTATTATTGGGATGTATTTTGAATAGTTGATACATTTTGGCTTTAAATTTAAATGAGAATTTAGATCTTTTAGTTATATATAATGGCATTAGCATATTGCAGGTGCATTGGTAATGTAGGTGTATAACAATTTTTTCCCCTTTTTTTTTATCTACAATATTTTAAAAATGTTGTGTAAATGTGATTAAACGTCTGATACATTAAACTACAACATTTTTAGCCAAAAAACGTTGTGGAATTATATTTTCTACAACGTTTTCAAGCATCTGCTAATTTATAAAAAATAAATCTACAACGTTTTTTTCTTAAAAAACGTTGTCTAATGTGTTTAACTACAACGTTTTAAAAACGTTGTGTAAGGGTGTCAAATAGATGACACCCTTAACCACGATGTTTTGCTGAATGAAACCATAACGTTTTTTCTGCGTTGTCTATTTACTGTTTTGTAGTAGTGAATGAATCCTGAGGTATGACATCTAGTTGTCAGAAAGCCATAAGGAATGAAAAATTGACTTAACGAACATTATGGTTTAATAGTTCAGATAAGTTAAGATAAAGTTGAGGTTATGGTACAATCGTATTATTTGATGGTTGATATATTAGAGATGGGCTAAACAATTCCTTCAGAAAACGGAGGTATATACGAAATTGGCAATCGTATTCTTTGATGGTTGAATAATTGTTTGTTGGTTGTTTGTGGGAAACCACTCAGAGTACCATATGAACTACTAGCAGAGACGCGATGTGTACTGAGTCCTAGAAGAGTTATAAAAAGAAGATAAGAATATAAATCATCAAAGATGATGAACGTATGAGTAAGACATCTCCGTATGTCATGAAGCCGTAAACCGGTAAAGAAAGTTAGTCGTGTAAACTTAGATTGTAAGAACGCGAACTCTAAGAAGTAAAGTTAAGTAAACCAATGCGTAAGTCATGTATATGGCTAATTGGTGTATGTGCTTTTTCCTTATGTGTTATATAGGGATTGGAATGAGCAGTTTAGCGTAAGCTGTGGCTGTGCGTAAGGCAAGTTTCCTAACTTCATTCATATTTTACATGAATGCTAGTTTCTTAAACTTCTCAGATGTTGAACTTGAGAAGTCTTGTCTATGTGCAAATGTGTGATATTTGTACAATGTGGTAGTATGCATGAGGCCTTGTGCCACAATTTGAACACTTTGGTGTTTCTATGAGATAAACTGTTTTGTGATTGAACTGTTCAATATGAGTATGTTCTATTTATACATGAACCGTTATTGTTAAGTCTGGGCTAATGATTTTAGCCAGACATGATGTGTATAAAAAAAGGTAAAAAAATGAAACTATTTCAAAGTGAATGTAACTAATGTTGTAAAATGATAGGAATCGAGATTATTCATATTATTCAAGCTGCTTCATAACCTTTGTTCGGTTATTGAAGTCTTAAAAGATTGTTTAAATTCTTGAAGTTGTTTATTCAACTGCTATGACTTGCTGGGCAATTGAATGCTCACTCTTGCTTTAAATGAAAAATATTTTCAGCGTACGAGGTTAGAAAGAACTTAAGGATCCTGTAAAGATCAAGCTGATCGGTATCCAGAAGAAATGCCATTCAGTATGTGAATGTGCACGATGATCAAGCGAAGACTTGTAATGTAGAATAGTTTAATTGAACTATAGATTAGTTTAATGAACTGTTATGTATCCTTGGTAGCGGATAAAAGTCACTCTTGTAAGATGAAATGAATAATGTATTTATCATTATTTGTAATGAAAGAGGTTATAAGGTTTTAGAAACTGGGATTTGAGAATGTATGTTGTTATATTTCACTATATAATGATGTATGTTTGGAAGATGATGTACTCGTGATGCACGAAATTCGGGTGTGAAGATAGACCGGATTTCGGGGCGTTACATAATTTAAGATTTGGGTTAAGAGATTACCCTGTTAGTGTATATAATTCAAAGAAGATAATTTCTTCTCTACTTCTCCTTCAATTCACACTTTCTCTCAGATTCTCTCTAAACTCTCTCTAAAATTCTCTAAAGTTTAAGTCTCATAAAATGAAATACGTAAGTTTTTAAAAAAAAGAAGACTGATATTTACGCACTAATAACTGGCATAGTCATGATCGGTTAATCCCTTAGTGGGTTAACTGGCTAACTCCTCTTAGGGCCATGTTTGGCTTGTTTTAAAAAGGCTTGTTTCAACTTATTTTAATTAAACTCTTATTATATAGTTTAATAATGTCACACCCATTTAAGCAATTAATCAAATGTTTTATTTAATTTAAATAAATATAATAATTTCACATTAAATCTCATAGTCACATAATTAAATTCTCATTTATTAATTATGTCAAATCATTAAATCTCTAATTAATTATTAAATTAATTAGAATACCATTATGCTTATTAAATAATTCATTCAATCAAATAAGCTCAATGAAACACATACCTTGAATAATAAAATTCTCCACATTAATTTAATCAATGCAACACATATAATTAAATTAATCTTCCATAACTTCATTAATTAATTATTTAACACAATAATTAAATCATCGAAAAATATTTATTTAATTCAATAAATATTTAAATTAAATTACAAAAATCTCGTTTGTCATATCTTTCCCCCCTTAAAAGGATTCTGTCCCTAGGATCACGACTCAATCAATTCGTCCCATTACATTCTCTCCCCCTTACAAAGATTTTGTCCCCAGAATCGCTTACACATAAATTAAGCAAATAAATGAGGATAATTCTTCATCATATTTTTTTCGAGTTCTCACGTAACTTCTCCAGCTTTGTGGTTCCTCCAAATTACCTTAACAGAAGGTATTATTTTATTTCTAAGTATTTGCTCTTTCTTGTCTAGTATCTGAACAAGAACTTCTTCATAGGACAAATCGTTCTCAAAATGCAAGGGTTCATATTCAATTACGTGTTTATAATCGGATTTGTAGGGTCGTAAAACAGAAACATGGAAAACATTATGGATATGTTCTAAGGCCGGGGGCAAAGCTATCTCATAGGCAACTTCACCAATTCTTCGCAAAACTTCAAAGGGTCCAATGAACCTCGGGCTCAATTTTTCTTTCTTACCGAATCTGATCTTTCCTTTTCAGGGAGAGACTTTCAAAAATACTAAGCTACCCGATTCGAACTCAACATTCTTACAGTGTGGATCAGCATATTTCTTCTACATATCCTGAGCTGCTACTAGTCTTTTCCGTATTACTTTGACTATTTATGCTGTTTGTTGTACCAGTTCTGGTCCTAGTAACTATCTCTCGCCAATTTCATCCCAGTAAAGTAGAGTTCTGCACTTTCTATCGTACAATGCTTCATAAGGCAGCTTGCCAATACTAGCGTGATAACTGTTGTTGTAGCCAAATTCTACAAGCGGTAAGTGATTATCCCAATTTTCCATAAAATCCATGATGCATGATCTCAACATATCCTCTAATGTCTGAATCGTTCTTTCGCTCTGCCCATCTGTCTAAGGGTGATATGCCGTACTCATTCTCAATTGCGTCCCCATGCACTCCTGTAGTCGCTTCCAGAAGTTTGATGTAAAGAGCGGATCCCTATCTGAGACAATTGACACCGGAACTTCATTCCTCAAAATAATCTCTTTCACATATAACCTTGCCAACTGATTTAAGTTGAATTTGATTCTGATCAGAAGGAAGTATGCAGATTTTGTCAATCTGTCAACGATAACCCATACTGCGTCATAGCCTTTCTGAGTTGTCGGAAGGCCAACCACGAAATCCATCGTAATATGTTTCCATTTCCATTTTGGGATTTCTTAAGGTTGTAGCAACCCACTTGGCCTCTGATGCTCTGCTTTCACTTTTTGGCATGTCAGACACTTGGCGACACACTCTACAACATCTCGTTTCAAATTTGGCCACTAGAAATGTTGTCGAAGATCTTGGTACATCTTGGTACTACCAAGGTGAATCGAATATCATGAGCTATGAGCCTTGCTCAAAATATCTTCCTTAATCTTTTGTACTGGCGGTACCCAAATTCTGCTCTCAAATCTCAGTATTCCCTTGCTGTCTATCTTGAATCTCGATTCGATTCCTTCAGATATCTTCTTTTTCACCTTCTCACATTCTTCGTCCTGAAGTTGAGCCTCTTTAACTTTATCCAGTAAAGTTGTACCAGCTTGCATCTGGAACAGCTTCTCATCAATCTCCATGGGATACTTCACTTCCAATTCCAGTTTCTCCATAGCTGAAATTAACTCCTCCTGCGCGGTCAACATTATCAATTATTCTCGACCCTTTCTACTTAAGGCGTCGGCAACCACATTTGCTTTACCCAGATGGTATAAAATTTCGCAATTATAGTCCTTAATTAACTCTAGCCACCTTCTCTGGCGCATATTCAAGTCATTCTGTGTAAAAATATATTTTAGACTCTTGTTGTCTGTATATATTTCATACTTCTCCCCATAGAGATAGCGTGTCTAGATTTTTAAAGTAAATACCACCGCAGCTAACTTCAAGTCATGGGTCGGATACCCCTTCTCATAGTCTTTCAATTGTCGTGACGCATACACAATGACCCTGTCGTTTTGCATAAGCACACAACCAAGTCCTTTATGCGAGACATCACTATAAACCATAAAATTTCATGTGTTATCCGAAAGAGATAACACATGTGTAGTACTTAACCTCTACTTAAGTTCTTGAAAGCTTTCCTCACACTTCTCCGTCCAAACGAATTTTACAGCTTTCCTAGTCAAATTCGTCAGCGGAGTTGCAATCTTGGAAAAGTCCTGAATGAATCTTCTATAATAACCTGTTAATCTAAGAAAACTTCTTACTTCTGACGACGTTTTCAACTGATCCCAGTTCATCACAGCTTCAACTTTGGAGGGATCTACCGAAATTCAGTCCTTATTAATCACATGTCTAAGAAATTGTACCCGCTCAATCCAAAATTCACATTTCGAAAACTTGGCATACAACTTTTCCCTTCTCAATGCCTCTAACGGTACCTTCAAATGCTCTTTATGTTCTTCCTTGGTTTTTGAGTATACCAAAATGTCATCGATGAACACCACCACGAATTTATCCAAAAATGGTTTAAATACCTTGTTCATCAGGTCCATAAACGTTGCAGGAGAATTTGTTAGACTGAATGACATCACCAGAAATTCGTAGTGACCATATCGAGTCCTAAACACTGTCTTCGAAACATCCTTTGGCCTCACCTTCAACTGATGATAACCACTCCTCAAGTCTATCTTTGAAAAGTATCTCGCTCTTTTCAATTTATCAAACAGGTCGTCGATCCTCGGTAATGGATATCTATTCTTAATCGTGACCTTATTCAGTTCTTTGTAGTCGATGCAGAGCCGCATCGTCCCGTCCTTCTTCTCTACAAATAACATCGACGCTCCCCACGGCGATACGCTCGGTTGAATGTATTTCTTGTCCAGTAACTCTTGCAGTTGTACCATTAATTCTTTCATCTCTACCGGAGCCATCCGATACGGCGCCTTCGATATTGGAGCCGTTCCTGGCGCTAAATCGATCAAAAACTTATCCTCTTTGTCTGGTGGAAGTCCTGGAAAATCATCTGGAAATACGTTTGCGAAGTCCCTCACTACTAGTATCTCTTCTATCTTTGGGTTCTCTTTATGATTGTCGACTGTGTAGGCTAAATATCCTTCACAGCCTTGTCTTAACAACTTCCTGGCCTGCATCATTGTCAGACAACTCGCTTGTCTAGGCGATTTACTGCCATAAAACACAATCTTTGATGGAGTCATAAGGTTAATACATTTCTTCTGGCAATCAATTACATCCCCGTAATTGAATAGCCAATCCATTCCCAAGATAACGTCAAATTCCCCAAGTTTGATAGGGATAAGGTCTACGTTCATAATGTTACCCTTAATATTCACCCTACATTTCTTGTGTACGTAATTAATATGGATTACTTCTCTATTCGAAATCTCTATGTTCATGGGGTATTCTAACTTGTCCTTAGGCAATTCCAAGTTCTTAGCAAAGTCATTGGATATAAATGAACAAGTAGCACCCGAATCAAATAATACATATGCATTAATTTTATTGATCGGAATGATACCTGACACCACATTGCGAGACTGCACATCATCCTGCACTGTCATGTTAAATGTCCTGGCGGTCGGTCGGTTGGTTGCGGTTGGTCCCGTGATAGTTAGAGCACTGCTATCGCTGTTTCCCATGATCCCTCTTGTTCTTTCCCCTCCAGATCCTTTCTTAGGACAATCCCTAGCCAAGTGGTCCTTCGACCCACATGTCAAGCAGGCGCCCTTCTTTGGTTTAGGGCAGTTAGGTGCTATGTGGCCTTCTTGACTACAATTATAGCAAACTCTTTTCCCTTTCATACAGACCCTCAGGTTAGCTTTCCCGCAGGTCAGACATGCTTCAATCCTCTTCTTTTGACCTCCTTGCTGAATTCCAGTTGACTAGTTGTCAGTCCTCCTCCTTTTCTGATTGATACTTCCTCCTGTGTTGCTGCCACTGGCCTTGATATTTCCCTCATTTTCACTCTTCTTCTTCTTCTGATCCTGATTGTACTTGGTCACCGCATCGCTCCCACCTTCAGCGAGGATGGCCTTTTTCAGTACTCTAGCAAAACTGTTCAGCTGAAACATTGACACTTTGCTATATAACCAGGGCTTCAGTCCCTGTTCAATCCTTCTTGCTTTCCTCTCATCCGTGTGTACTTGATACGGGGCAAACCAAGCCAACTCATTGAATTTTTCCGCATAGTCTGGTACAGACATATTGCCTTGCTTTAATTCCAGAAATTGTACCTCTATTTGGTTCTGCGAGCTTGTCAGAAAATACATCTCGAAGAACATCTCTTTGAACCTCTCCTAGGTGATCACACCTTCTCCTCCACATACCTTATTAACTTGCCACCAATAACTGGCTTCTGATTTCAGCATGAATGTTGCGTAGGCAGTTTTCTGGTCCTCTCTGACTCTGGCGACGTCAAAAACCTTTTCCATCTCTATAATCCAAGTTTGAGCTTCTATCAGGTTCATGGAACCTTTAAACTCTGGTGGTCCCACCGCCTTAAAGTCCTTGAATGTTTTATTTAGTGGAGCTTGAGGTTGATTGTTAATTGCTCCAGCCAGTAAATTCACCAACTGCTGAATGGGGTCAGCATTGGCGTTGTTGTTGTTCGTTGACCCTTCTTGGGCCGGTTGGCGGTTTGGTCTTCTTCTCGGGGGCATATTTCTGTTAAGAATATATGCTTATTAGGTCTTTATTCAATCCTTTAAATATTTAAGGCTAATTAAAACATTTAAACATAATCACTTAACACATTATCTTAAATAAACTCTAATATTTTATTTAAATCGAAAGTTTTAACATCATACGATAGCATCACTGCTATTTACATCATCTATCCCGAGATAAAGAATCTTCAGGATTAAATCATCATAATATTCCTTTGTTTATAAGCACATCGGAATTTACATTTTTAACTAACATAGATATTCACATAATTCATATTGTTCCTATCACGGCCTATTAAGATGTCGAATAGCTTATCTGCACTCTTCTTCCATGATACGAAACATCGTTCTGCGATCCAACATGTACGAAGGTAAGTCCTCGAACTCAATTGGATAGTACATAACTCGATCCTGGGCCTTGTTCACCACAGTGTTGAATGCACAATCCATCTCCACCATCTTGACCTTCTTTGCTTGTACCTCTTCCTCGGCTACATCTACTCGCTGGGTAGCCTTCTCATAAGTATCTTCAGCTCTGGTTCATTTGGCGGATTCCTCTCTCAGATCATCCTTCAGCTTTGCAACCTCTGCCACCAGTTCCTCATTCTCACCCTCTAGGTGAACCAATTTCCAAGACGTGCATCAAGACCTTGGACTTCCTCATTCTTCTGTCCTATAGTGGCCTGGCATTCATCTGCCAACTCTTCCAACTCTGTGACTTTATCCTGAAGCTCAATGTTACGGTCATATACCTCGTCATACATCTGAGCTGCAATAGAGTTCGGTGGGAACTCATCTTCTTCATCTTCCTCCTCAAGATCCTCCTCCGGATCAGTCTTAGGCTTATGCTCCTGACCAACAACAGTGATCAACGGAGATGGCTCTCTCTGTACCAACTGCTCCCGGACGACATGAATGTCTCGGGGCTCCTCCTCTCTAGGTACTCGGGGTTCCTCCTCTCCAGCTCGACTAGATCCTCCAACATCCGACATCCTGACAACATAATTTTAAGTTTTAGTTATTAATCGATACTCGCGAACACATAAGTTTATCATATAAGCACATAAAGTCTTTTTATTATCTTCAATGAATTAATGAATTCATTTCTTAGAACTCGATAAGAGTTTACCACCACTATGTTCTCGATCTCCTATAAGGTTACTACCTAAGGTTGTTCCCCCACCTGTGACACCCCCAAATCCGGGTACTTCAATTCTCATGGGATTTGGTGTTCACTGTCCAAACATCTATATCTATCTACCCATAATAAATGAAAAACCATAAATAGATAGAAATAAATCCTCTCCTTATGGAGTTACAACATCTGAATGTAAATACATCAATCCCAGGTCATACTAACCTTAAATCTCAAATGCGGAAATATAAGCAAATATTAAGTCTTACACAACTTAAACATAAGTCTAAAACATAACATAACTAACAAACAACAAGTCTTCATCACTTGTTAACCTTGCCCTTGTCTTTGCTAGTAGAAGGCTCGTCGGACCTTTCTTTCTTAACTACAATGTTATTATTATGCAAGAGTGAGCACGATTGCCTACAAGTATAATAATATAACAATAAAATAATAACATGTGAATGAATTAAAGACTTTTGAAATAAGAAAACTCGGCTTTTGAATCAAGAAGGAATAACAAGAATCAAAAGAACTTCTGAGGGTCATAAGACCTTGAACTACGTCCTAGGTTGTCAAGTGTTTATCCTTGAAATTTTTAACAGTCATAAGACTATGGACTCTTCTTCTCGTACTTAGGAGGATCAGCCCTTAGTACCATACTGTGCAGAATATCTTAACGCTAAAGTATAATTAATCCCCTATAACAGGGTTGTTCATCGCAATTTGACATTAGAGTCCGCACCAATGGAAGTTTGGTTTGGATAAGCTCAACAATGGTTCTGAAATTTAGAACGTTCATCAACTATGGACTAGTCGAATCAATAAGGGTTCGCTAGTCTTACAAGGTTCAACAATAATTGATATTCAATTTGAATAATAAAAATCAAGATGTATACAATCGAATAAGTATTGTATAACAGGAATCATGCATTTAAAGAATGATAGCATCTAATATGAAATCTTGACTTGAACAATAATAAACAAGATAGAATAAGGAACTTACTTTATGTAAAAAAACAAGGTTTAGAAACTTGCCTCATGCGTAGGCTAAACGATTACTACTCCCGTTCACCACAAGTCCTACACACATACCATATGTATTCACGATATTCATTAGTTACATTAATACTAACCTTATAGGTTTAGTTCCCTCTTTTAATACAACTTGTTAACTTGGTTTAAATTCTGCTCATTACCATCATTCACATATACAGGACTAAAATCTCAAATCTTAAGTTTAAACAACATCATATCATCTCATGGACATCATTTTTTAACGTGGTTTAACTAGTTACAAAACATAGCAGTTATAAGGTCACAAGACCTTTTCAAATTTATTTTTATAATTCTCTTATTATATTATCCATTAGTCACATTTTCACTTAATTATTTAATATAAACTCTACTTTATTTAACAAATCATTACCCTTCTAATTTAATTACTTAATTAAATTAGAATATTTTCATTCACTTACTATTATTACACTCGAATAAATTATTTCATAATAATTTCTATCGAATATTTATTTTATTCCATAAATATTTTAATTAAAATATTCATTTTATTTTATAAATATTTTAATAATAATTTCCATCGAATATTTATTTTATTCCATAAATATCTCAATTAAAATATTTATTTTATTTTATAAATATTTTAATAATAATTTCCATCGAATATTTATTTTATTCCATAAATATTTCAACTAAAATATTTATTTTATTTGATAAATATTTTAATAATAATTTCCATCGAATATTTATTTTATTCCATAAATATTTGAACTAAAATATTTATTTTATTTGATAAATATTTTAATTAATTAATTATTTTATTTATTTATTTATTTGTTGCCCGCCGGGGCGGGGTTACCCATACTCAGTTTCTGCAGTTCGTGAAGAACACATAACAAGGCCATTTTAGGCCAAAAATCTCACACAAGTTCAACCATATGTTCTCGTGAAGAACACAGAACATGGCCAAAAACTTCAATTTCTTTGTTCATACATTAATTTAAGCATACCTAGATACTATAATTCATATATGATCATTACCCAACCTTTCTAGCATAATTTTAATAACTTAATTCATATAATTACTTGAATCAAAACACATAATTTCACATTTTTTATGAAAAACTCTATTTTTAACATTATTAACGAAATCAACTACTTGAACTCGTTTTTCGACCAAATCAGTCTGTTTAAGTTTCGTTCTTTTTGTTTTTACATGTATAAATAAAATCATTCATCAATTTACCGATTAATATGCAATTTAAACATAAATTTTTATACTTATAAGCCATATTCATATATTTTTCTCTATAAAACTATAAAATTCCAATTACGACATATTATATGAAATTGATGGTTTGAAAACATACATAGATGGTAAAAAACGTGTTATGATTATATATTATCATGTATATACACATAAATCATCAATTCATGCATTGATCATGCAATAGTTATTTTATAGAGAACTCAAAACACCCGTTAATGGAAAAACTCTGATTCTAGCATGTTTCCAGGAAATCAATTACTCTAATCACATGAATATATGATATAAACATATTGTAAACATATACTAACATATATATCACATCATATACTCATCAATTGTAAATCTCTTCAATCATAGAGGACTTAGAAATAGTTTTTTCATAAAATATAAGAACGTAATTTAAGGTTTGGGTTGAAGAGATTACCATGCTAGTGTATATGATTCAAAGATGATAATTTCTTCTCTACTTCTCCTTAAATTCACACTTTCTCTCAGATTCTCTCTAAACTCTCTGAAATTCTCTAAGTTTAAGTCTCATAAAATGAAATACGTAAGTTTTAAAAAAAAATAAGACTGATGTTTACGCACTAATAACTGGCATAGTCATGGTCGGTTAATCCCTTAGTGGGTTAACTGGCTAACTCCTCTTACAGCCATGTTTGACTTGTTTTAAAAAGGCTCTTTTTCAACTTATTTTAATTAAACTCTTATTATATAGTTTAATAATGTCACACACATTTAAGCAATTAATCAAATATCTTATTTAATTCAATTAAATATAATAATTCCACATTAAATCTCATAGTCACATAACTAAATTCTCATTTATTAATTATGTCAAATCATTAAATCTCTAATTAATTATTAAATTAATTAGAATAACATTATGCTTATTAAATAATTCATTTAATCAAATAAGCTCAATTAAATACATACTTTGAATAATAAAATTCTTCACATCAATTTAATCAATGTAACACATAATTAAATTAATATTCCATAACTTCATCAATTAATTATTTAACCCAATAATTAAATTATCGAAAAATATTTATTTAATTTAATAAATATTCAAATTAAATTATAAAAATCTCGTTTGTCACAGAGCCCGGGTTTAAATGTAATAATTATATTTAAATGTTAATTCTTGTAACCTAAGGTTTAATCGTTTTGGTTCACTTGGTGGCTCAAGTGAACCAAATTAGAATAAAAGCCTATAATGAATCCGGGTAGAATATAGTATTCTATATTTGCATGCTAGTATTATATATATATATATATATATATATATATATATATATATATATATATATATATATAGGGGAATGATTCATAGCATCTATTTGCTATGGATAAAAAAGTGACATATAACATCTACACCTTTTATTCCATTAAGGAAGTGCTGAGATTGAAAAGGGTTTAATGCCCTCCGCTAGAACTTCTAGCGGACGTAGTTAGTATAAATTTTGGTTTTTTATGCCCCCATTAAGCCTAGCATATATGCCAAAAAAATAGCATCCGCTAGTACTTCACGCTGTTAAACAATAGCATAACTACAACTCTAACCTTTTGATCTCTACGGCGATGCTAGCTCTTCATCAACGATTCATCTAGGAAAACCCTTCAATCTTTCGAGAAAAGAGTAAAATGCATACTCAAGTGTGGAAGATTTGGATTCTACATCAAATTAAATGTTGCCCTAACCTTTTGATCTCGGCGGCGATGC
Source organism: Panax notoginseng (assembly GCA_016801055.1). Taxonomy (NCBI): domain Eukaryota; kingdom Viridiplantae; phylum Streptophyta; class Magnoliopsida; order Apiales; family Araliaceae; genus Panax; species Panax notoginseng. Next base: position 102,321,025 of record CM029020.1, read on the forward strand.
TAGCTCTTCATCAACGATTCATCTAGAATAACCCTTCAATCTGTCGAGAAAAGAGCAACATTTGTACTCAAGAGTGGAAGATTTGGATTCTACATCAAATTAAACAACATTTAATCAGCGAGTTTTACGAATTAAAAGGTTTAAATTGGAGATATTTTATTTGTAGCATCAATTAGGTTTTTAGGGATGATGGATTCTTCTTTAGGGATTGGAGTATTTTGACCTTGATTTCCCAGTATTTTCTTTAGATGTTTTTTAGGAAATTGATAGTGGGATGGATTCTTCTTGCGATGGTTTCATGAGTTCAGTTTGTATTGAAATAGTTTCATTGCTAGTATTTCTTGATCTGACGCAACTGTAGTTTGTTTATCTATCAGTTTGTTTATCTAGTTGTATAAAAAGAAATTGAGATATATATGTTACTGAAAAGGAAATGTTTGTGCATGATCCAGTTAATGTCTTGCTTATTTTATATTTCTGTCTTAATTTTTCTATCTCGTGATTAAGTTGTCGTTCTAGCTTTGTTTCTTCTTCTTACGTTCAGATTCTATTTTTATATACATACTTTAGTTCTGAGTACCATGTAGTAAGCATATTTATATTTATTTCTCTGCACACAGATGGTTTGCATTGAAAAACAATTAATGATATAATCAGTAAGTTCTATTTGGTTAGCTGGAAGACCTGTTTGTTTCAGCTAAATATAATTGCTAATGTAATATTGAAATACTTTTAATCAATTGATGCCTTTATTATCTAAAATTGTTAGTTCCATGACCTAGCCTGCTGAATTTATCAACTTTTATATGTGGTGCTTTCATCTTGATGCATTGATTTATCTTGTTCTTTTCTTTTTTTTAATTTATTATTATTTTTTGTTTCCATAGAATGTTAATATTTTTATTAGTAACTGAAAATGTTTGATGATTTAGATATCTGCAACTTTGTATAGGTACTCTATGGTTAACCAAGGTCTTGTTAAACAAGCAGTTTTCTCATTTTGGTTTAATCGCAATGCTGAAGAGGGTGAAGGGGGTCAACTTATTTTTGGTGGGGTTGATACTAATCATTTCAAGGGTGAGCACACATATGTTTCTGTAACTAGGAAGGGATATATATTGGCAGGTGGGCCTTTTTAGACTTCCCTGCATGAGTTTGCATGATTGTTCCTGTAACCATGTGCTATACTTCATTCTTGCTTATTTTAGTTATTTTTCTTGTTCTCAGTTTGATATGGGTGATGTCCTAGTTTGATATGGGTGATATGGGTGATGTGATATCACCTGTAATTACACTTGAACTGTATTTATTATGTCCTAGTTGTTTTAGTTGTTTTTTTTTTGTTCTAATATTTCTTTTGAATATAGGTAAGAGGACTTAAATCATGTTAACAATGAAGTAGAATATGGTTTCAACTACATTCTCTCTTTTGATGCGAACTCTAGCATCTTATTTTTCTTGTTCTCAGTTTGATATGGGTGATGTCCTAGTTGGTGGTGAAACAACTGGTAATTTTTGGAAACCCTGATTTGTGGTGCTCTTATTAGGAGACACTAAATTTCAATATATATCATTTCTCGTAATTATTAGAGCCCTGTGCTTGTGAAGTACTAGAGAGATGCATGTTTTTGATTTCTTAGATCCTCTAGATGTATTTAAATGCTGAAGTTTTTTGGTTCTCACATGTATCCAGTTGATTATATGGTCAAGGTTCTTAGTCCGAAATTACGTTTTATTTTCAGTGCTCTGTAGTAATGAATATCTAGGGGCTTGTACCTGCGGTAGCTAAGATAGCTTGCCAAATATGGCTCTTATGAGTTTCTGTATAATCAACTTGATTTGTCCTTCTTCTTTTTTTGCCACCCACAACTCACAAACATAAATGTTAATTTGTACCATCTTTCTATGTGCTTGGCATGCATGCACACCATGCTTTGTGATCTCTTGTTTTAGTGCTAGCTATCCTCTTTACAAGTGTTGATTTCTTTCTAAATGATATGATTTGTGTATACAATTGTTATATATTGTAAATATCAAGACATTTTACATTGAATATTGGTGGCTTCAGGATGGTGGCGTGTCGATCCTCAAGTTTGATCATGGCAAAGAAAAAAACAGTAGTGCTATGTCTAGGCCTGCTTCTATACAACGTACATTGTCCATTCTTGAGATGGAGGTTGAGCAAATAAATAAAGGCAAATATGAGCATTATATGCAAAAAGAGATTCATGAACAACCTGAATCTTTGACAACAACAATGTGGGGGAGACTGATACGTGGTGATTCAAGCAAAGCCAAGACTGTTCTTTTGTATTTGATTTGGAATGTTTAATTCATTGTTGCCATATTCCTAATTTGGAATAGATAGTATATGAAATGTGATGATTCTTGTTGCTTTGATTGGATTTGTAATTGGATTTGGAATTTTATGTTTCTTGTTGATGTGATTTAGATTTGGAAAGATTTATTGTTGTTGTGATTGACTTATATTATGTGATTTAGCTGTGATGTTGATATTGAATTACTAGAGATGTTGCAGCGTTAAAACTATTGCTGATTTGATTTGACTGTGATATTAAATTACTAGAGAAGAGATGTTATTGTGTTAAAACTGCTGAGATAGTACCTTCCTTGCGTTCGCTAGTAAGTCTAGCGGACCATGTAATTCCCTACCATTGACCTGATTTGACTTGGTTTAATGGGGGCATAAAAGTCCAAAATTTATACTAACTACGTCCGCTAGAAGTTCTAGCGGACGGCGTTAGACCCTTTTCAATCTCATCCCTTCCTTTATGGAATGAAAGGTGTAGATGCTATATGCCACTTTTTTATCCATAGCAAATAAAAGCTATGGATCATTCCCCATATATATATATATATATATATATATATATATATATATATATATGAGAATTGATCAGGTCCGGACTCCCGGACGGGAGAAAATTCGGACATTTTTTTTTGCTTTTTTTTAAACAACTAAAAAAAATTTAATATTTTATGGAACTTGAATTTTTACATTGTACAGTCTGTACATACATGTTTTGTTATATGTATCCAAATCACACCCAAAACACTATATTATATAAAAATTCAAGTTCCATAATTTATTTATTTTTAGTTGTTTAAAAAAAAAGGTCCAGATTTTAAACTTGTCCGGGCTCCCTGACAAGATCCGGCCTAATATATATATATATATATATATATATATATATATATATATATATATATATATATATATATATATATATATATATATATATTATGCAAACATGCTTCACATATTTAATAATATGACTCGTATTTTATATATATGTGCATGCGTGCTAAACAAGATGAGACCATTAATAACAAATCCCTCAAAGAATTTATATTAAGTTCTAAGCGTTCAAAGATATTTAAAATATGAAACGTCACCTTCTAGCATGATGAAATTAATAGAGTATTAAATATTTAATATGAGTTTGTTGTGTCACCACAAGACAAGTATTAAGTATTTAAGATGTTAATTTATCACATTTGATGCTTATAAAGAAAATTGAACAATATAGTTTTCTTGTGTCACCACAAGGACAATATTTTTCTTTTTTTGAATATATGGAAGTGCTAGGTTGGACTTAACATAGATAATTTTAATTTGGATGTTCCACCACTTGATCAAAATAATCTAAGAGGCAAAAGATAAGGAGTTACATAATGATGTAATTGATAAGAAGTTAAACTGTCTACCTATTTATTTATATATAGTTTGTTGTGTCACCACAAGGCTATATATATTTGAAATGAGATCCTTATTCTTGCCAGTAAAAACTTTAATTAGATTTTGCCGTACTATATAGATGAGGGTAATATAGTTTGAAGAAAATAGTGGGAGATACCAATATAAGATAAAACCTAATTTATTTTGGTAAAATAAATTAATTAAATGAATGTTTGCTAAAATAATTTTTTTTTTCACATTCAGAAATTTAAAAATGGCACCCTCACTAATTTCACTGCGTAGCATACTTGATGATAACAAACTGACCAGACCGAATTACACGGATTGGTTAAGGAATCTGAGAATAGTTCTCACTGCTAAAATGATTTCTTATATCATAAATTCACATGTCCCTACAAATGTTGCATAAACAGCCTTTAAGGAAGAGATTGCTACTTTCAGAATGTGACAAGATGGTGAATCTGTGGCTCAATGCATCGTGCTCGCATCAATGAGTAACGAGCTTCAGCGTCAACATGAAACTATGGATGCTCCTACTGTGATAACCTGAAAATTTATGAGACTTGTCTCTAATAAATAAATAAAGGTTCAAAGAATAAAACTTAGATGAGAATTTGAGGAATGATGAATTAAGTTAATGATATAAGGATCAAGAAAAAACTATGTTAGTAATTAACATAGTTTGACCGTTGGCCTTGACTGGCAAATAAGAATTTGAATAAGTATAAAATCGTTAGTTAATACGATTAGCAATAAGAAGGGAGTAATTTAAAACTCAAAATTTGAGTTAGAGATAGAATTTTGAAGCACGGACTGCTCGGTTGCGTCTGGAACGTCAAGTTTAGTCAGAAATGACAATTAACACAAAATGTGTAAGGGTTGACTTTTTGGTCAAAGTCAACAGTTGACTTTTATAAAAAAAAGGTCAAAATTAGAGTTAGAAGTGAAATATGTTATGATTATGTGAATTATGTATGTGATTAAATAAATATACATTATATAATGTGAATACATTTATTTTGTATATAAAAGTGAATTAAGAATTAAGTTTTGTAACCTAATATATATATTAGGTGTGATAATTAATTAACCTAAGAGTTTATAATATGGTTGAATATTAGTATATAAATATATATACTAACATTAAGAGATTTATTTTATATATCTCAAATAATTAATTTTATAACCAAGCCTAATTGGGTTATGAAATTAAAAAGACATAAGTAAGGAATTTATTTTCTAGTATGTGAAATAAAAACCCTAATTAAATGATTAGGGTAAAATAGAATTAAAGTATTGGACTATAATAATGTCATAGCCCAATAATTTATTTAGAATTCAAGTGAATTAAGATTTAATGGACTAAGGAGATGCTATTAAATTTGTAGCTCAATTATTTATTTAAGTAATGGATTTGTGACTAAATGATTTAAGGGTGATTAAATTATTTAATCTAGTCTAATATAATATGTATAGGATGTAACAACCCGATTTTTTCTATACAATTAAATCAGAAATTTTGTGTATAAATTTTTTTTTTATTTTAAAGATGAGGATTTGTACAAGATAAAGTGTATATGTATTTATGTGATAAATAAAAATATTTTTATTACATGAATAATTAAAAATAATTTTATTTCAGAATTATTGATTATTATAAAGTATATCCTTATAATAATTAATTTTATAGTAGAAATATTTTTATTATTTATTTTCCATGAAAATATAATTTTATATTATTTAAATAATATATGAAAAGATTTTTAGAATAATTAGAATAATTATTTTATTATATGAATTTTGTACAGATTATTAAGTTAATTATTTTACCTTAATTAATAAGGTTAAATATGAAAGATAAATTAGATATGGAATTCAAACCCTAATTTTAGATTTTTATCAAGGCATGAGAATAATAATATAATATTATTTATATTTTGATTTTTCAGTGCTATAAATATGTACAGTATGTACGCATTGATAATAGTTGGTCAATTATGGTGCAATATTTGAAAACCCTAGTTTTACTGTGCTAAACCCTAATATGAAACCCAAATTAGAGTACAAGATTATTTTGCAATTGGGTTATCTGATTAATATTAATTATCAAAGATTTGGTGCTAATTAGGAAAACCCTAATTATAAGAGACCCTAATTGTAAATTAAAACCCTAATTTTTGAAATTAGAAACCTTAAATAATAATTAGTGAATTGCCAAATAGAAACCCTAATTTGAAACTCAATTGTGAGTTCGAGATTATTATATAACTGTGTTATATGATTTTATGATTAATTACGTAAACCCTAATTAACATTTTGAAATATTAATTTCTAGAAACCCTAATTTCTATATTTAGTAACCCTAATTAGAAATTATAAAACCTAATTACTAATTATAAACCCTAATTGTTAAAATTAGAAAGGTTAATTATAATTAGTGACTTTAAGCCCTAATGTTCCTGTATGGTGTAATTAGAAAACCTAGGTTAATTAAGGAAACCCTAATTTCAATTTTTTAGAAACTAATTTTATTTTTATTTTTAAACCCTAAATAAAAATTTAGAAATTCATTTTGTGCTAAACGGGTCAAACCCCAAGGGTTTGTTAATATTACACTTTTGCCATTAAAATTATGTAGCAATTGACCAAATTGACCTTTTGTGCATTATTGAAGCTAGTAAGTAGGTCATTTTAAGTAGGAATGAGCTCATTTTTGGACAGGAGGTACTTAATACCATATATTTTCATGTCCCAAAAGACTGGAATTTTTCTCACAAATTAAGTGGCCGAAAATGCCCTTTTAAATTTATGGGCAGTAGTTTTTGTCATTTTGCAGTTTTAGAGTCCTTTGCTAAAACTTAAATAAAATGAGATCTATAACTCCAATTAACGATCCGTCAATTTTGTTGGATTTATATCTTTCCGATCTACAATTTTCATCTATCACGATCCATATTTGGACATGTTAAGCTCCCGAAAATTAGCCCGAAAGTGGCTGGTCAAAATAGTGATTCTAACAGTTTTCTTAGCTTTGAGTAGTTTGGGATAAATTTCATAATTTGCTCATTTTTTAACCTAATTGAGTGATTCCAAAGGGGTTTTATCCTTAATACATAGATCTAGCATCCCAAGAAAATAAATCACAAATATCCATCATAGATTTCAAAAATCAAAAGCTAGATCACACTTTCAAGTTTAAGCTTTCCAGAAAATTCTATTTTCTTACCTTTTTTCCAAATCTTTCCATATAAACTCATGTAAATCCAAAACTCAAGCCAATAAAATTCTAGATCTAACATTTATTCATGGATCTAGCCACATAAAACTTAAACTCCAAAGATCCATCATAAAAATACAAATAGCATACAAATTAAAGTTTTAGAAATCAAGTATAGATTTTACCTTTTCTCAAAATCTTTCTTCTCCTCCTTCTTCTTCCATGGAGGATCTCTTCTCTCTCATCTTCTTTCACTCATGGGCTGCCGCCCCCCTTGTGACGCCCCTAAAATTAGGTATACATCACCCATCTTGGGTCGCCAGATACATGGTACAGAATTCAAATACAACTTACTAATACAACTGTCGTGCACAATACGACAAAATATAAACTGTGAGTTTGAATACAAATATTATCTTCTAGAGAGTATCCATACTCAAAAGGAGTCCTCATTACAATTATTATCACACTATTACATAGAATAGTGAGGACTACTAATATTATCATTTGGTCCATCACTCCGTTCCCCGACTCGTCCCAGCTATATTCTCATGTCCTGAAGAGAACAGTGAAAGAAAGGGTGAGCTCAACTAGCCCAGTAAGAAATATTATGACTAAGATAATGCAGAATAAATTATCATTAGTCTTCAACAATGTTAAACTGATAAAATATATTAGACATCAAGTTTAACTGCAGCGGAACAAGCAATCCATTAAAAGAGTCAAGTAGAAAATAAACTCTACTATCTTTTATGATTTAAAAGGTTTTTCAACACTGTTATCGCTGGGACTCAGTTTAATAAAATAATCCACATCATCGAATCACCCCTGCACTACGGCCAAGGATATTCGTGTATTCATTAATGGTCATGATCATGCCAACAACTGTCCATCAATGCACTACGGGCCAATGAGGACTTTTACCACATCATTTGTAACATTACGGTCATGATTATACCGAATAATTCCTGGTCATAATCATACCAAGTCCATCTATGCACTACAGGCCACATATGACTTTTAACATTTTATAAACATGAGGATGATGACAATGATATAAGAATTCAATAAAACAAGTTCAAGAATTAATTTATCCAAGAATTAACAACGTCCAAATTGTCAACATGATACTGCTTTATGGAGTAAAATTCAAGAATACTTAGAAGAATATTTTCATAAAAAGATACTGGATGAACCACAATTATCAAGGATATTCCACTAATTTCATGGAGTATAGAAGTCAAAACTTAACCAACTGAGTATAATAAAGAATGAAATAACAAAAGAAATCACTCGACATGCGATAGACCGCACAGACAGGTTATTCCAACAGAATAATAAATAATGGAACCAGGTTCGGAGTAAACGCACAGACAGGATATTCCGACAGAATAATAAATAATGGAACTAGGTCCGGTGTAAAACACACAGACAGGATGTTCCAATAGAATAATAACAAGACGGAACCAGGTCCGGTGTAAAACACACAGACATGATGTTCCAACAGAATAATAATAAAAACGGAACTAGGTCCGGTGTAAAACACACAGACAGGATGTTCCAACAGAATAATAATAAAAACGGAACCAGGTCCGATGTAAAACACACAGATAGGATGTTCCAACAGAATAATAGAAGAATGTCACCAAGTATAGGGTAGACCGCGTATACAGGTTATTCCAACAGAATAATAAGAAATGGAATAACAACAGTTCTCTTCATGAATAAGAAAGAATAACACCCCTTACCGTTTTAAAGAAGAGCTGAAATAAGGAAGTAGTTAAGTAGCAGAATACTTTTCTTCTCTCTATAGTTTCTCTCTCTAGAGTTCAGTGAATTCGTAAGAAATAATGAAGGAATGAGCTGCTATTTATAGAAAAATAGAATGCATAGTAACTAATCCATGAACGGCCCAGATTGATTACTTTAATCTGACGGTCCATATTTAAAGAAAAATCTTTTAAATAAAATATAATATATTCTATTTATAGAATAACTTTAATAAAGTATTCTGTTTTATATAAAAAGATGTTTCTGTTTTATTACGTTAATAATACGAATAAAACAAAGCTTTATTATTGCTAAATAATTCATATTATTAACTGACAATAATTGAATCAAACTGAGTGACTTCTCACATAAGCATTAATAATCAATACCGTGTGTTACTATGCAACCACACGTATTACTGTACTTTTACTACCGAGTAGTTCAACAGTAATAATAGTAAAACTTCCGCCGTTATTTTTAATAAAATATTTTTGTCATTTTTTCAATCCGACAATAATTCTGTTGTGGGGTCCACCAATGATTGTGCCGTTGTACGAATATTTCCTGTTAAAACGAATATTCCCCGACCAATCGAATATTATATAACAACTTGCGTACTTTGTAAAATTTATAAATATTACCCACAACTATAACATTATATCAAATTAACTCCATAATATTCAAAAATGATATTTATAGAAAATTCATCTTTATTTATAAAAGTTGGGGTCTTACAACCTCCCCTTCTTATGAAATTTCGCCCTCGAAATTAGGGTACGTACCTGGTATGTCGAAGAGGTAAGGATACCTTGATTTCATTTCAGATTCTAACTCCCAAGTCATTTCCTCAACATCGTGATTTCTCCACAAAACTTTGACTTGAGGTATAACCTTGGAGCGTAGAATATGTTCCTTCTTATCCAAGATTTGAACAGGAACTTCTTCATACGTCAAATCTTCTGCTATTTCGTCCGGTTCTAACTCAATAATGTGGTTCGGGTCTTCCACATATTTACGTAACATGGATATGTGAAAAACGTTATGAACACGAGACATACTTGGCGGTAAAGCGAGTCTATAAGCCACAGTTCCTACTCGATCGAGGATTAAAAATGGACCGATGAATCGAGGATTGAGCTTTCCTCCCTTTCCAAATCTCGTAACTCCTTTCCATGGAGCAACACGTAAGAACACATGATCTCCTACATCAAATTCCACGTCCTTTCGATGAAGATCAGCATAACTCTTTTGTCGATCTTGTGAGGTTTTTATACGTTGTCGGATCGTTTGAATCTTTTCTGTAGTCATACGTACCAACTCCGGTCCCAACAACGTTGCTTCACCCACCTCATCCCAGCATACTGGAGAACGACATTTTCTTCCATACAATGCTTCGAATGGAGCCATGCCAATACTTGCTTGATAACTGTTGTTGTAGGAAAACTCCACCAATGGTAAGAACTTGTCCCAACTTCCCTTGAAGTCAAGGACACAGAGTCTTAATAAATCTTCTAGAGTTTGAATAGTCCTCTCTGATTGTCCGTCCGTCTGAGGATGATATGCCGAACTAAATCGTAAATCTGTGCCCATAGCTTTTTGTAAACTAACCCAAAATCGTGAAGTGAATCTTGGGTCTCGATCAGAAACTATGGATACTGGCATACCATGCAGTCTTACAATCTCGTTTATGTACATACGAGCAAGACGTTCAAGTGTATAAGTTTCTCGTATCAGTAAGAAATGAGCAGACTTGGTCAATCTATCAACAATGACCCAAATCGCATCAATACCTTGAGAAACCCTAGGAAGACCGGTAACGAAATCCATGGTAATGTGCTCCCACTTCCATTTTGGAATTTCAAGTGGTTGCAATGGACCTTTTGGTACTTGATGCTCCGCTTTGACTCGTTGACAAGTTAAACACCTTGAGATAAACAGCGCTATCTCTCTCTTCATATTGCTCCACCAAAATGTATGACGAAGATCATGATACATTTTGGTACTTCCAGGATGGATTGCAAACGGTGTGTTGTGCGCCTCCATCATGATTTCATACTTTAAATCAGGGTTGTTAGGAACACAAAGTCTGGAGTTGACTCGAAGTATTCCTTCTTCATCGATTCTTGCTTCCGGCATAGCACCTTCTTGCACTTTCTTCCTCATACGCATCAGCTCCAGGTCTGTAGCTTGAGCAGCTTTAACTTTATCGATTAAAGTCGGTTCTACTCGTATATTCGCCATCATCACATGGGTCCCTGGAGTCTTTAACTCTATCTCCATCCTTTGCAAATCACACAAAATGGGCCTTTGTGTTGACAATATCGCACTCGTACTTGCATATGATCTTCTACTCAATGCGTCAGCTACCACGTTCGCTTTTCCAGGATGGTATTGAATGGTATGATCATAATCTTTCAACAGTTCAAGCCAACGTCGTTGTCGCATGTTGAGTTCCTTTTGAGTGAAGAAATATTTGAGGCTTTTATGATCTGTAAAGATCTCCACCTTCTCCCCATACAAGTAATGCCTCCAAATTTTAAGTGCAAAGACAACAGCTGCCAACTCTAGATCATGAGTAGGATAATTCCTCTCATATTCCTTGAGTTGTCTTGATGCATAGGCTATGACTTTTTCATGTTGCATGAGAACGCATCCCAACCCTTTGCTCGAAGCATCACTGTAGATGACAAATCCCTCCGAGCCAGATGGTATTGTTAGAACAGGTGCTGAAATGAGTCTCCTCTTGAGTTCTTGAAAACTCTTCTCACATTCTTCGCTCCAACCAAACTTTGTATCTTTCCGAGTCAGCTGAGTTAATGGAGTAGCGATTCGAGAAAATCCTTCCACGAATCTCCAATAATACCAGCTAAACCAAGAAAGCTACGTACTTCGGTCACTGATTTAGGTTGCTCCCAGCTTTGAATAGCTTCAATCTTTGCCGGGTCAACAGATATTCCACGACTTGATACTACGTGCCCAAGGAATGCTACCTCCTCCAGCCAGAACTCGCATTTCTTCAACTTGGCATAAAGCTTGTATTCACGAAGCTTTTGGAGTACCAGCCTCAAGTGTTGCTCATGATCTTCACGGCTTTTGGAATAAATAAGGATGTCATCAATAAAGACGACCACAAAGTGATCCAAATATTCCTTGAATACCCGGTTCATCATATCCATGAAGGCAGCAGGAGCATTAGTCAATCTAAAGGACATGACTAGGAATTCATAATGCCCGTACCGAGTTCTGAAAGCCGTCTTTGGAATATCCTCAGTTCTAACCTTCAGCTGATGATATCCAGAACGAAGATCGATCTTTGAAAAGAATTGTGCTCCTTGCAACTGGTCAAACAGGTCATCAATACGTGGCAATGGGTACCTGTTTTTGATGGTGACATGATTCAACTCCCGATAATCAATACAAAGTCGCATACTTCCATCTTTCTTCTTCACGAATAGAACAAGAGCACCCCAAGGAGAAGTACTAGGACGAATAAAGCCAATGTCTAACAATTCCTGCAGTTGGATCTTTAACTCCTGAAGTTCAATAGGAGCCATTCGATATGGGGCTTTGGAAATGGGTTTTGTACCGGGTTCAAGGTCGATACAAAATTTAATTTCACGCTCTGGGGGTAGGCCAGGAAGTTCTTCAGGGAATACGTCAGGGAATTTATTAACAATAAAAATATCATTCAAAACTGACATATTTTTGTTTAGATCCGTGACATGAGCTAAGAAAGCTTGACATCTGTTTTTCAATAAACGAATAGCTTTATGGCTTGAGATGACAGTAATTGATTTTAATAGTTTGGTTGCTTGAATTCGCATAATAGGTCGATTAGGAATATGAAAGCTAACAACCTTACGAAAATAATCAATTTTTGCATGATGAGTAGTTGACCAATTAATCCCTAGAATCACGTCAAATGCAAGTATTTTTAATAAAATAAGATCGACAGGTAATGTGTGGGTACCAACTTGAACTAAACAAGACTTATAAACCGTGGATGTAATGAAGGTTTCTCCCAATGGAGTTTCAACGGATAAGTCAAAGTCTAATTTCTCCGGAATCAAATTTAATCGATGAGCGCAAGTAGGAGAAATAAAAGAATAGGTAGAACTGGTATCAAATAAAGTATAGACTTCGTTAGAATTTATGATAAGCTTACCCGTGATGACCTCATTCGGGTTCCTTGCTTTCTGGGAGGTCACAACAAATGCTCTCCCTTGCACTACCGGTTTTGACTTTTCTGGGACGGCCTTTGGTGTCTCCATCTTGACTGAACTTGTTTTTGGTAAATGACAAAATCGAGCTAAATGACCTTCTCGTCTACAATTATAACATGCTTTAGACGGCATCGCGCAGTTTGGACTGATGTGCCCCTCCCCTCCGCATTTGAAACATATGATAGGTGGTCGTTCTCCTTCCTTAACAACTGGTGCTGACGTCTTTCCATCATTGTTGAATCTCCTCTTCTTGAAATGACCATTCTTATTGTTTTGGCCCTGATTACCATCGAAGTGGTTACCATTTCTGGCCTGTTGATTCCCTCCACGCTTGTTGTCACCGCTTCGATGACTGCTCTCACTGGTATTATCATTTTACCGACTGCTCTCTTTTAGTTGCGTTGACTCGTTATCGCGCTCCACTAACTGAGCCCTATTCACAACATCTGAATACAAACACAGTTTATGAGAAATAAGATGTTGACGTATCTCAAGTTTCAAACCTCGCAAAAACATTCGCGTCATTCGTTCTTCATTATCCACCAAGTGGGACGCAAACCGGGATAACTCAGCAAATTTAGCCTCATACTGCGACACGGTCATATTATTCTGCTCCAATTTGATGAACTCTACCTCCTTCATGTGACGAACACTTTCGGGAAAGTATTTGTCATTGAACAGCTCTTGGAACTTCTCCCAAGACATCTTTAGTGCAGCGGGTTGAGTACGCTTAATCGATTCTCACTAGTAATCTGCCTCTCCTCGCAACATAAAGGCGGCAAAGGGAACCTTTTACTCCTCGGAGCATCCCAAGACATCAAATAACTTGGTGATCTGCTTTATCCATATTTCCGCTATAAGTGGTTTTGGCTCTCCCTTAAACTCCGGTGGTCCCAGCTCCTTGAACTGTTTAGCGGTGACCGTCCGAGAGTTTTCAGTGTTTCCACCTACATTTTGAACAGGAGCCGCTCTCGCCTGCTGTTGCATGAACTGCATAAAGCTTCTGAACATTCCATCATTCATCATTTGGTCAGTATTGTTGTTTTCATGAGGATTGTCGCCTTCCTGATGCACATTATCCCGATTATTGATATGTGGTGAATCCACAGTCGCCTGTGCTCCATTGCTATTTTCAACATTCTCGGATGCCATTTTCAGATACTGCCACAAAATAAAAGTTAATTGATATGTCATATATTATCCTTATATTCTGACCGACCAATTAAATACCATGCAAATAAACTTAGGTAGGTCATACTAGCGAAGGAATTTCCCGTCTCTCCCCTCCTAGTTCTATTCTCACATCTTAGCCATGGATCATATCCCTAAGCTCTGATACCAACTGTGACGCCCCCAAAATTAGGTATACATCACCCATCTTGGGTCGCCAGATACATGGTACAGAATTCAAATACAACTGTCGTGCACAATACTACAAAATATAAACTGTGAGTTTAAATACAAATATTATCTTCTAGAGAGTATCCATACTCAAAAGGAGTCCTCATTATAATTATTATCACACTACTACATAGAATAGTGAGGACTACTAATACTATCATCTGGTCCATCACTCCGTTCCCCGACTCGTCCCAGCTATATTCGCATGTCTTGAAGAGAACAGTGAAAGAAAGGGTGAGCTCAACTAGCCCAGTAAGAAATATTATGACTAAGATAATGCAGAATAAATTATCATTAGCCTTCAACAATGTTAAACTGATAAAATATATTAGACATCAAGTTTAACTGCAGCGGAACAAGCAATCCATTAAAAGAGTCAAGTAGAAAATAAACTCTACTATCTTTTATGATTTAAAAGGTTTTTCAACACTGTTATCGCTGGGACTCAGCTTAATAAAATAATCCACATCATCGAATCACCCCTGCGCTACGGCCAAGGATATTCGTGTATTCATTAATGGTCATGATCATGCCAACAACTGTCCATCAATGCACTACGGGCCAATGAGGACTTTTACCACATCATTTGTAACATTATGGTCATGATTATACCGAATAATCCCTGGTCATAATCATACCAAGTCCATCTATGCACTACAGGCCACAGATGACTTTCAACATTTTATAAAAATGAGGATGATGACAATAATATAAGAATTCAATAAAACAAGTTCAAGAATTAATTTATCCAAGAATTAACAACGTCCAATTTGTCAACATGATACTGCTTTGTGGAGTAAAATTCAAGAATACTTAGAAGAATATTTTCATGAAAAGATACTGGATGAACCGCAATTATCAAGGATATTCCACTAATTTCATGGAGTATAGAAGTCAAAACTTAACCAACTGAGTATAATAAAGAATGGAATAACAAAAGAAATCACCCGGCATGCGATAGACCGCACAGACAGGTTATTCCAACAGAATAATAAATAATAGAACCAGGTCCGGCGTAAACGCACAGACAGGATATTCTGACAGAATAAAAAATAATGGAACCAGGTCCGGTGTAAAACACACAGACAGGATGTTCCAACAGAATAATAACAAGACGGAACCAGGTCCGGTGTAAAACACACAGACATGATGTTCCAACAGAATAATAATAAAAACGGAACCAGGTCTGGTGTAAAACACACAGACAGGATGTTCCAATAGAATAATAATAAAAACGGAACCAGGTTCGGTGTAAAACACACAGACAGGATGTTCCAACAGAATAATAGAAGAATGTCACCAAGTATAGGGTAGACCGCGTATACAGGTTATTCCAACAGAATAATAAGAAATGGAATAACAACAGTTCTCTTCATGAATAAGAAAGAATAACACCCCTTACCGTTTTAAAGAAGAGCTGAAATAAGAAAGTAGTTAAGTAGCAAAATACTTTTCTTCTCTCTATAGTTTCTCTCTCTAGAGTTTAGTGAATTCGTAAGAAATAATGTAGGAATGAGCTGCTATTTATAGAAAAATAGAATACATAGTAACTAATCCATGAACGGTCCAGATTGATTACTTTAATCTGACGGTCCATATTTAAAGAAAAATCTTTTAAATAAAATATAATATATTCTATTTATAGAATAACTTTAATAAAGTATTATGTTTTATATAAAAAGATGTTTCTGTTTTATTACGTTAATAATACGAATAAAACAAAACTTCATTATCGCTAAATAATTCATATAATTAACTGACAATAATTGAATCAAATTGAGTGACTTCTCACATAAGCATTAATAATCAATACCGTGTGTTACTATGCAACCACACGTATTACTGTACTTTTACTACCGAGTAGTTCAACAGTAACAATGGTAAAACTTCTGCCGTTATTTTTAATAAAATATTTGTCGTTTTCTCAATCTGACAATAATTCCGTTGTGGGGTCCACCAATGATTGTGCCGTTGTACGAATATTCCCTGTTAAAATGAATATTCCCCAACCAATCGAATATTATATAACAACTTGCGTACTTTGTAAAATTTATAAATATTACCCACAACTATAACATTATATCAAATTAACTCCATAATATTCAAAAATGATATTTATAGAAAATTCATCTTTATTTATAAAAGTTGGGGTCTTACAAATTATATTTTTATTAAAAGCCTTTGTGTTGACAATATCACACTCGTACTTGCATATGATCTTTTACTCAATGCGTCAGCTACCACGTTCGCTTTTCCAGGATGGTATTGAATGGTATGATCATAATCTTTCAACAGTTCAAGCCAACGTCGTTGTCGCATGTTGAGTTCCTTTTGAGTGAAGAAATATTTGAGGCTTTTATGATCCGTAAAAAGCCTCAACTTTTAATAAAAATATAATTTGTAAGACCCCAACTTTTATAAATAAAGATGAATTTTCTATAAATATCATTTTTGAATATTATGAAGTTAATTTGATATAATGTTATAGTTGTGGGTAATATTTATAAATTATACAAAGTACGCAAGTTGTTATATAATATTCGATTGGTCGGGGAATATTCGTTTTAACAAAGAATATTCGTACAACGGCACAATCATTGGTGGACCCCACAACGGAATTATTATCGGATTGAGAAAACGACAAAAATATTTTATTAAAAATAACGGCAGAAGTTTTACCATTGTTACTGTTGATCTACTCGGTAGTAAAAGTACAGTAATACGTGTAGTTACATAGTAACACACGGTATTGATTATTAATGCTTATGTGAGAAGTCACTCAGTTTGATTCAATTATTGTCAGTTAATAATATGAATTATTTAGCGATAATGAAGTTTTGTTTTATTCGTATTATTAACGTAATAAAACAGAAACATATTTTTATATAAAACAGAATACTTTATTAAAGTTATTCTATAAATAGAATATATTATATTTTATTTAAAAGATTTTTCTTTAAATATGGACCGTCAGATTAAAGTAATCAATCTCGACCGTTCATGGATTAGTTACTATGCATTCCATTTTTCTATAAATAGCAGCTCATTCCTTCATTATTTCTTACGAATTCACTGAACTCTAGAGAGAGAAACTATAGAGAGAAACTATAAAGAGAGAAGAAAAGTATTCTGCTACTTAACTACTTCCTTATTTTAGCTCTTCTTTAAAACGGTAAGGGGTGTTATTCTTTCTTATTCGTGAAGAGAACTGTTGTTATTCCATTTCTTATTATTCTGTTGGAATAACCTGTATACGCGGTCTACCCTATACTTGGTGACATTCTTCTATTATTCTGTTGGAACATCCTGTCTGTGTGTTTTACACCGGACCTGGTTCCGTTTTTATTATTATTCTATTGGAACATCCTGTCTGTGTATTTTACACCGGACCTGGTTCCGTTTTTATTATTATTCTGTTGGAACATCCTGTCTGTGTGTTTTACACTGGACCTGGTTCCGTCTTGTTATTATTCTGTTGGAACATCCTGTCTGTGTGTTTTACACCAGACCTGGTTCCATTATTTTTTATTCTGTCAGAATATCCTGTCTGTGCGTTTACGCCGGACCTGGTTCTATTATTTATTATTCTGTTGGAATAACCTGTCTGTGCGGTCTATCGCATGCCGGGTGATTTCTTTTGTTATTCCATTCTTTATTATACTCAGTTGGTTAAGTTTTGACTTCTATACTCCATGAAATTAGTGGAATATCCTTGAAAATTGCGGTTCATCCAGTATCTTTTCATGAAAATATTCTTCTAAGTATTCTTGAATTTTACTCCACAAAGCAGTATCATGTTGACAATTTGGACGTTGTTAATTCTTGGATAAATTAATTCTTGAACTTGTTTTATTGAATTCTTATATCATTGTCATCATCCTCATGTTTATAAAATGTTAAAAGTCATCTGTGGCCTGTAGTGCATAGATGGACTTGGTATAATTATGACCTGGGATTATTCGGTATAATCATGACCGTAATGTTATAAATGTTGTGGTAAAAGTCCTCATTGGCCCGTAGTGCATTGATGGACAGTTGTTGGCATGATCATGACCATTAATGAATACACGAATATCCTTGGCCGTAGTGCAGGGTTGATTCGATGATGTGAATTATTTTATTAAGCTGAGTCCCAGCGATAACAGTGTTGAAAAACCTTTTAAATCATAAAAGATAGTAGAGTTTATTTTCTACTTGACTCTTTTAATGGATTGCTTGTTCCGCTGCAGTTAAACTTGATGTCTATTATATTTTATCAGTTTAACATTGTTGAAGGCTAATGAAAATTTATTCTGTATTATCTTAGTCATAATATTTCTTACTGGGCTAGTTGAGCTCACCCTTTCTTTTACTGTTCTCTTCAGGACATGAGAATATAGTTGGGACGAGTCGGGGAACGGAGTGATGGACCAGATGATAGTATTAGTAGTCCTCACTATTCTATGTAGTAGTGTGATAATAATTGTAATGAGGACTCCTTTTGAGTATGGATACTCTCTCGAAGATAATATTTGTATTCAAACTCACAGTTTATATTTTGTCGTATTGTGCACGACAGTTGTATTAGTAAGTTGTATTTGAATTCTGTACCATGTATCTGGCGACCCAAGATGGGTGATGTATACCTAATTTTGGGGCCGTCACAAGGGGGGCGGCAGCCCATGAGTGAAAGAAGATGAGAGAGAAGAGATCTTCCATGGAAGAAGAAGAAGGAGGAGAAGAAAGATTTTGAGAAAAGGTAAAATCTATACTTGATTTCTAAAACTTTAATTTGTATGCTATTTGTATTTTTATGATGGATCTTTGGAGTTTAACTTTTATATGGCTAGATCCATGAATAAATGTTAGATCTTGAATTTTATTGGCTTGAGTTTTGGATTTACATGAGTTTATATGGAAAGATTTGGAAAAAAGGTAAGAAAATAGAATTTTTTGGAAAGCTTAAACTTGAAAGTGTGATCTAGCTTTTGATTTTGGAAATCTATGATGGATATTTGTGATTTATTTTCTTAGGATGCTAGATCTATGTATTAAGGATAAAACCCCTTTGGAATCACTCAATTAGGTTAAAAAATGAGCAAGTTATGGAATTTATCCCAAACTACTCAAAGCTAAGAAAACTGTTAGAACCACTGTTTTGACCAGCCACTTCCGGGCTAATTTTTGGGAGCTTAACATGTCCAAATATGGATCTTGATAGATGAAAATTGTAGATCGGAAAGATATAAATCCAACAAAATTGACGGATCGTTAATTGGAGTTATAGATCTCATTTTATTTAAGTTTTAGCAAAGGACTCCAAAACTGCAAAATGACAAAAGCTACTGCCCATAAATTTAAAAGGGCATTTTCGGCCACTTAATTTGTGAGAAAAATTCCATTCTTTTGGGACATGAAAATATATCGTATTAAGTACCTCCTGTCCAAAAATGAGCTCATTCCTACTTAAAATGACCAAGTTATGGTCATTTCAATTTTTGTGATTTTCCGACGAAAATGGCTATAACCGGAGTTCTATAACTCCGATGGCCACAAACTTTAAACTGGAGCGTTACGTTAACGCGTATAAGATTGTGTCAAAAGATGGGAATTTCTGGAGTTTAGCATGATAGGACTAATTTCTTAAGTGTTGGGTAAAATCTAATTACGCATAACACGCAAGTATACGTGGTCAACAAGTAATAAAGTGAAAGTAGAGTATCGTTCCCACAGAGAATTATTTAACAAAAACCACCAAGTACTAACCCGTAACCAACTCAATCTTATTTAAACGAATGAATTTCAAATTATATAAATTAAACTACTAATAAATTCCACTAGTTAAATTAAGATAACAGAGATTTAAGATCACAACTTCACTTATTGCTTCATTTAAGTTAACACACTTCTCATCAATTATTTTCTATCCTAAATTGTTAATCAAGAACACTAAAGTAGATAAAACCACCTCTCGATGCATAATACCCATATTAACGTTAATCCACAATTATGATAGAAATCCGTTAAACACCTTACTCAACTAACCCACTATATCTCTATGTGAATTACAATTGAAGAAAGTTGAAGAATAAGTTCTCTATCTGATTACATGTGGTGTCAAGCATATCTCTACCTTAACACTCATCAAGTTTAAGCTACTAACAAAATCCTAAACACATGCTATCATGATAAGATCTAAATCAATACTTCATCTCTCGAGTTCATATAGATCGTCACGGTAATTGATGGCCAATCAATTAAACAATTAAGTCCAAATCACAATAGACAATCCTCACAATAGAACATAATAATTGATAGCGAAGCATATTAAAATAAACTAAACAATAAGATCCATTGTAATCTCAAACAAAGAATTAGTTCATGATTATTGAATTAAAACTAAGAATCTACAATTGAATACACATTAAAAGACAAAGTTAGAAGAAGATAAGAAGATAGAATCTATTGTCTGTAGATTTGACGCTCTCTCCTTGCTCCTACTTTGAATCTTCAATGGTCTCCAAGTTGCTTCAATCTCCAAATCTAATAAGAACTAGTGTTTTGCTATTCTATTCTAATCTAATCTAATGGAATCCTCTCTCTAGTCTAATCCTTCCCCCTAATCCTTGTGTTTCTCCTCCTTTTATAAGTCTCTTCATATGTCTTTAAGTCCTTTTGGAAGTCCTTGAGTCAATCGGATCGAAACATTCCTTCTCAGACTCAACTTTGACCAAAATTCGCATTTTCTGGGCATACTCCCGCCCCGGCAGCGGTTTTGTGAAGGAAAATTTTCTGCTCTGACGTCCTTTGGGAAAACGGTCATAACTATTGATCCGGAAAGAGTTACGAGGCGTGCCACCTATCAAATCGAAGATATCAACGAGATCTACAACTTTCATATTTTAATATTTTAGAAATAACAGATGGATGAAGGTCGAAATTGGGCTGGAAGTGACTGCTATGCAAATGGCCACCCAAAATAGTGACGTTCGACGTCTGTTGGTACAAATGTCATAACTCTTGCATCCAAACTCCGATTAGAATGATTCAAGATGTTCCAAAAAGCTACTAAGATGATCTACAATGTAATCCAAGTTCCACACCAAGAACATGAAATGAACATAAAAGCCCAAATGATGTCCGGATTGTTTTTCTTTGCATTTTCCTTACCAATTCTTTGCGATTTCAACTCCCAAGCATATAATCTACAAAACGAACACAAAATGCATGAAAAGTAACTAAGAAACATGAGATTAAGCAAATAATTCAAGTAACAGATACTAGATAAGTAGGTATAAAACCTACTTATCAAATACCCCCAAACTTAAACCTTTGCATGTCCTCAAGCAAAAACACAAATTAGACAGATTCATCCTCTATCAATGATCCACCCAAACACTGAATCAATATGAATTCGATCAATGGCCTTAAAGGTTAAAACAAATGATTACTCGTAGAAAATTTCAAAATAATGTCATGTCTAAAATTTCAACAACTTTCATTAGATTCACATCTACTCTTGATCCTTTAAGTGCGTGTATGCATCCATATGTTCAAACCAGTCATGATTTATATTAGATCAACCAATACTCATAAAAGATTTTCAAAAACGACTTTCAAAACTTCTTATCACATCAATCACTGCTAATATAGACATAGCACAAATTTTTCTTGAGGATCAACTGGATATTTAAACTTTTAAGCACGTAAGAACCCTTCCCAAGTATTTCAAACATAAATATTTTTTTTTCACTATTTAGTGAGTGCGTTTTACGCTCTATCTCACTTTCCACTTTTCATTGAACGAGTGCATTTTACGCTCCATCTCGCTTTCCACTTTTCCTCGAATGAGTGCATTTTACGCTCCATCTCGTGCCTGTGTTTATGGGGAGTGCGTTTTACGCTCCATCTCGACCCACCACAAGATTCAATTATTCAACTCGGGAAGGTTCCAATAAATTTCCCCCAAACTTATGTGAGTGCCTAATTTTCACTTCGAATGATGCTCAAATAAGATTTCTGAAGTTGCAATGGTATCTTTCATAAGCAGTTAGCCAAAAAATTTCATTCCCAACTGGCTAAACAAATGAATATGTGGAAAATTTTTCAAAAATTTCGCAAGTAATGTGAAAATGAACTAACTAGTTAAAATATAGACTAAGCATGCTTATCAATTCTCCAAGAGTTAACAATATCAACCACCCACTTATCATTAGCCAAAATCAAATCCCATCAAAACATTACCCAAGTAAATACTAAACATGATAAATAAATACCCCCAAACTTAAAACATACATTGTTCTCAATGGCTAAGATAGGAAAAATTAAAAGAGAGGACTTCCCTGACATATAGCAATTTATCTCCTTGTCTGCAAAGTTTGAAGAATATGTTAAGCACATTGGAATGAATCGGGCACCACACTTGAATTTAACTTGAATAACCTTTTCATAATCTGTTGCATGTTCATTGAACCTCCAATACCTGCAATGAAGAGAGACAACATGGATTAGAATAGAACTTTGGAATATAATGTGATTCCTATCTACTAAATAAACTAGTAAAGCATATAAATATTAAAAAAAAAATCCTAGGTTGTCTCCCAGTCAGCGCTTGATTTACAGTCTTTCAGCCTGACTTTGTCTGGTTAACGCTATCCAATTCCTCTTCGATAATTGAGGAACCCTCGATCCATCAGAAATAATATAGGTTTTGGTAGGTTCCCATTTGTGATGGCCAATGCATCAAAGTCACCTAGCATGCTCTGATTTGGTATGATCTTAATCAAGAACGTCCAACATCTAGGCATTTTCTCTATTG
The DNA here is from genome assembly GCA_016801055.1 of Panax notoginseng. NCBI lineage: Eukaryota > Viridiplantae > Streptophyta > Magnoliopsida > Apiales > Araliaceae > Panax > Panax notoginseng. The sequence goes on from CM029020.1 coordinate 102,344,154, forward strand.
TGTCTGCGAATAGATTCTGGCATTGAGGCTTATCAGACACAACAATCTCTTCGTCTATCTTCTCTTTCTCTTCCCACCATGGATTGAAAATTGTTCTCACTCTTATGTCAACAAGAGCTTTGCCGACGACATGACTACCAAGTGGGCATGATTTTACAAATCTTACTGACTCTTTGATCTTTGGTGGAGACCCATTTAGATCTTCGTCGACCTCTATTTCATTATCCCCAATTGTCTCCACACTTTCGATATCTTGTGGCTCATCCAGTCGCAGATTTGGTTCGGGTTCTCCGTCAATTTCGGAATCCTCATCATAACACCAATTGTTTTGAGGACAGTTGTTCAAGGCTTTGAGCATTTGATCTATCTGGTTCTGCAGATTGTGATGTGATATCTCTTGATTCTGAATTGACCGCTCTTGATTTATCCTCCTCTCCTCATTTGATGCTATGAACTTGGACAATAATTCCTCCAACTTTGACTTTTCTTCTTTTAATGGAGGTTGATAAGAGAAATCTGGCGTGTATGTTGGATCTGGAATAGAGTATTGGTCTTGATAGTTGTAGCTCCATGAAGAATCCGGGTGATACCCCCAAACTTGATCATAATTATCATATGCATACTGATTGATTTAGTTACCACCATCCTGTACCGGCCCAAGATTGATGGTGCATTGATTATTCGGGTGATTACCAGCATAATAGTCATAAATAACTTCAATCCTTCGACTCCTTTGGGCTGCAAAAATGTTCAACTTCCTCGAAAGTTCTTCAATCTGTGCTGACATTGCAGAAAGTGTCGCGAGTCTGTCAATATCCGCTCCCCTTGGCTGAGTCATTCTTGCCATCCTTCGACTTTGTTGGGCTCGAATAACCTCCAACGTCTTTGAAGTTGCCTCAATTTGTATTGGCTCTATATAAGATGATTTAAGTCCATCAATCCCTGTTTCCCTTTGTGACACCCCCAAATCCGGTACTTCCATTTCCATAGGATTTGGTGTTCACGATTCAACATCATCCATCTATCTACCTATAAATAAATGCAAACCATGTAATAGATAGAAATAATAATAAATCTCCCCTTATGGGGTTACATCAACTACAAAATAAATAAATCTCAGGTTACTCTAACCTTAAACATCTGTGCGGAATCATAAACAAATAAGTCTTAAACAACATCATTAACTTAAGTCTTAAACAAAATACATCATCATATAAAACAACAAGTCTTCATCACTTGTTAACCTTGCCCTTGCCTTTACTAGTGGAAGGTCCGTCTGCTCTTTCGTTCTTAACTGCAATGTTATTATTACGCAAGAGTGAACACGATTGCCCACAAGTATAATAATGAAAACAACAATATAATAACATGCGAGGAAAAATAATAACTTCGAATATAAAAGCTCAACTTTTGAATCAAGAATGAATAACAAGAATCAAAAGAATTTTTGAGGGTCATAAGACCTTGAACTATGGCCTAGGTTGTCAAGGGTTATACTTGAAACCTTTAACAGTCATAAGACTATGGACCTTTCTTCTCGTACTTAGGGGGATCAGCCCTTAGTACCATACTGTGCACAATATCTTAACGCTAAAGCGTAAATAATCCCCTATACAGGGTTGTTCATCTCAGTTTGACATTCGAGTCCTCACCAAAGGAAGTTTGGTTTGGATAATTCATCAAGTGTTCTGAAATTTAGAACGCTCATCAACTATGGACTAGTCGAATCGATAAGGGTTCGCTAGTCTAACAAGGTTTAACAATAATTGATAACTTAACTTGAATAGAATCTCAAAAGGTATACAATGGAATAATTATTGTATAACAGCATCATGCTTGAAAGATTAATAAACTTTAATATACAAAACAAACTTAATCAATAATAATGAGAACTTGCGCAATGTAGAAAGGTGAATTAATCAACTTATATAACGATAACAAGTAGGGTTAGGAAACTTGCCTCGTGCGTAGGCTAAACGATTACTACTTCCGTTCATCACAAATCCTACACACATACCATATGTATTCACGACATTCATTAGTTACATTTTCACTTAATTATTTAATATAAACTTTACTTTATTTAACAAATCATTACCCTTCTAATTTAATTACTTAATTAAATTAGAATATTTTTATTCTCTTACTATTATTACACTCGAATAAATTATTTCATAATAATTTTCATCGAATATTTATTTTATTCCATAAATATCTCAATTAAAATATTTACTTTATTTTATAAATATTTTAATAATAATTTTCATTGAATATTTATTTTATTCCATAAATATCTCAATTAAAATATTTAATTTATTTTATAAATATTTTAATAATAATTTTCATCAAATATTTATTTTATTCCATAATATCTCAATTAAAATATTTAATTTATTTTATAAATATTTTAATAATAATTTTCATCGAATATTTATTTATTTATTATTATTATTATTATTATTATTATTATTATTATTATTATTAGTTTTTTTTGACCGTCTGGGCGGGGTAATGTAGTTTGGTAATGCCTGCCGGGGGCGGGGTTACCCAGGCTCATTTTCTGCAGTTTCTGCAGTTCTGCAGTTCGCGAACATAACAAGGCCAAATTTGGCCAAAAATCAATCACAAGTAAAATTATACGTGAATATGGCCATAACTTTCAATTAGTTATTTTTACACGAATTTAGACTTACCCAATCATTGTAATACATATATAATCATTACCCAACAATTATAGAATGATTTTAACCCATTAAAATATATAATTACAGAATTAAAGTATGTAAATTTCACTGACTTTGATGTTCTTGAATGTTTTGAAAATAAAACATGAAAATTGTCACTACGGATTCATTATAACATCGAATCCGTTCGTTTAAAGTTTGGTCTCTTCGTATCAACATGTATAATAAAATACAAGTGTAAAATTTAGGGATAGTATATGATCAACGCATGAAATACCGCGTATAAGGCCATATGGCCAAAACCCAAACTCTGTAAATTTTGAAATAGCAAGTCATCGTATTATGAAACTTATAATATGGTTTACAAAATATATATGATTAAATACGATGTGATGTGCCATAACACATACAAAACCCATAATCATTACTCCTATCTCAATTACAGAGGCTTTACAGTATGAATGAAAGCCATTTTAATAAAACTCAAATAACGTAAAAATAGAATTTGGTTTGGAGAAATTACCCAGAGTATAGATTAAGAAGAGGTGATCCAAGATGATCCTTTCACAATTACCTGATGATTACACACTCACAATATCTCTAATTCTCACACATTTTCTCTGATAAATTCTCAATCTCTCTCCCTCTCTGCTCTTCCAGACTTAGAATAATAAAAAAAAAAAAAGACGTCGTATTATAAGAACTCGATTGACGCGCAATAATGGTCAGTTAACCCAGTCATGGGTAACTGCTAGCAACCCCCACTAAGGCCATGTTTGGCTAGCATAATAGATTTCAAAACTCCTTTAATTTAATAAAACTTTATCATATAGTTTAATTCATGTCACACCTACTTACACAATAATTCATATATCTTATTTAATATAAATAAAATATAATAACTTCTCATAAATTCACATAGTCATATATTTAATTTTCTCATTAATTAATTATATTAAATTATTAAATCTCTAATTAATAATTAAATAAATTAATTAGAATAACATCATGCTTAAATAAATAATTCATTTAATTCAATAAGCTCACATAATTACATACTTGAATAATAAATATTCTCCACATTAATTTAATAAATATAACACATATAATTAAATTAATCTACCACAATTGCATCAATTAATTATTTAATCCAATAATTAAATCATCTAAAAAATATTTATTTAACTCAATAAATATTAAAATTAAATTATAAAAATCTCGTTCGTCACATCTTTCCCTCCTTAAAAGGATTCTGTCCCCAGAATCATGACTCAAAAATTTTGACCCGTTACATTCTCCCCCCTTACAAAGATTCTGTCCCCAGAATCGCTTACACATAATTAAGTAAATAATTGAGGGTAATTCTTCATCATATTCTCTTCGAGTTCTCACGTAGCTTCTTCAGCGTTGTGGTTCCTCCAAATTACCTTAACAGAAGGTATAACTTTATTTCTGAGAACGTGTTCTTTTCGGTCGACAATTTGAACATGAATTTCTTCGTAAGATAAGTCTTTGTCGGAATGTAGGGGTTCATATTCAATTACATGCTTGTAATCGGGTTTGTAGGGTCATAAAATTGAAACATGGAAGACGTTGTGGACATTCTCTAGAGCTGGAGGTAAGGCTACCTCATAAGCAACTTTTCTGACCTTTCTCAGAACTTCGAAGGGTCCAATGAATCTTGGGCTTAATTTTCCTTTCTTTCCAAACCTGATCTTTCCCTTCCAGGGAGAGACCTTTAAGAACACATAACTGCCTGGTTCGAACTCAACATTTTTACGGTGTGGATCTGCGTACTTCTTCTGTCTATCTTGAGCTGCTGCCAGTCGTACTCGGATCACTTTAACTATTTCTGCAGTCTGCTGTACCGATTTTGGCCCTAGCAATTGTCTTTCACCGACTTCATCCCAGTAAAGCGGAGTTCTGCACTTTCTGCCGTATAACGCTTCATAAGGTGGCATTCCAATACTAGCGTGGTAACTGTTGTTGTAACCGAACTCTACGAGCGGTAGATGATCATCCCAATTTCCTTTAAAGTTCATTATACAAGCTCTTAACATATCTTTTAATGTCTGAATTGTTCTTTCACTCTGTCCATCTGTTTGAGGATGGTACGCTGTACTCATTCGCAATTGCGTACCCATGCATTCCTGAAGACGTTTTTAGAAATTTGATGTGAAACGCGGATCTCTATCGGAAACAATTGACACCGGCACTCCGTGCCTCGAAACAATCTCTTTTACGTATAACCTCGCCAATTGATCTAAATTGAATCTGATTTTGATTGGAAGGAAGTGTGCAGATTTTGTCAGTCGGTCAACGATAACCCATACTGTGTCGTAGCCTTTCTGAGTCATCGGAAGGCCAACCACGAAATCCATTGTAATATGTTCCCATTTCCATTCTGAGATTTCCAACGGTTGAAGAAATCCACTTGGTCTCTGATGTTCTGCTTTTACTTTCTGACAAGTCATACACTTGGCAACACATTCTGCTACATCGCGTTTCAAATTCGGCCACCAAAAATGTTGTCGAAGATCTTGATACATCTTTGTACTACCAGGGTGAATCGAATATCTTGAACTATGAGCCTCGCTCAGAATTTCTTCCTTAATTTTTTGTACTGGCGGAACCCAGATTCTACTTTCAAATATTAATATTCCTTCCTTATCCATCTTAAATCTTGGTTCAGTTCCTTCAGATATCTTCTTTGTCACATTTTTGCATTCATCATCTTGAAGCTGAGCCTCCTTTACACTATCCAGTAGAGTTGTACTAGATTGCATCTGAAATAGCTTCTCATCAATATCCATTGGATACTTCACTTCCAATTCTAGTTTCTTCATTTCCACAATTAGCTTCTCCTGAGCAGTTAACATCATCAATTTCTCACGACCCTTTCTACTTAAGGCGTCGGCAACTACATTCGCCTTACCCGGATGGTATAAAATCTCACAGTCGTAATCCTTGATTAAATCCAACCATCTTCTTTGATGCATATTTAAGTCCTTCTGTGTGAAAATATATTTCAGACTCTTGTGGTCTGTATATATTTCACACTTCTCCCCGTAAAGATAGTGCCTCCAAATTTTTAAAGCAAAAACAACTGCAGCTAACTCCAAATCATGGGTCGGGTATCCCTTCTCGTAAACCTTCAACTGTCGTGATGCATAAGCGATGACTTTACCGTTTTGCATTAGCACACAGCCAAGTCCTTTATGCGACGTATCACTAAAAACAACAAAATTTCCTGTATCATCTGGAAGAGATAACACAGGCGTCGTACTCAACCTCTTCTTCAATTCTTGAAAACTTTCCTCACACTTCTCTGTCCACATAAATTTCACAGCTTTACGAGTTAAATTCGTGAGCGGAGTCGCGATATTGGAAAAGTCTTGAATGAATCTTCTGTAATAACCTACCAATCCAAGAAAACTTCTTACTTCCGACGGCGTCTTCGGCTGATCCCAGTTAATCACAGCTTCAACCTTGGAGGGATCCACTAAAATTCCGTCCCTATCGATTACATGTCCAAGAAATTGTACTCGTTCGATCCAGAATTCACATTTCAAAAACTTGGCATACAAATTTTCTCTTCTCAACACTTCCAACGTTAATCTCAAATGCTTTTCATGTTCATCCTTGATTTTTGAATATACCAAAATGTCATCTATAAATATCACTACGAACTTGTCCAAAAATGGCTTGAACACACCATTCATTAGTCTCATAAATGCTGCAGGAGCATTCATTAAACCAAACGACATTACTAAAAATTTGTAGTAACCATATCGTGTTCTGAATGCTATCTTCGGTACATCCTCTGGTCTCACCTTCAGTTGATGATAACTACTTCTCAAGTCTATCTTTGAAAAGTATCTTGCTCCTTTTAACTGATCGAATAGATCGTCAATTCGCGGTAATGGATACTTATTCTTAATCGTGACCTTATTCAGTTCTCTATAATCGATGCGAAGCCGCATTGTATCATCCTTCTTCTTTACAAATAAAATAGGCGCTCCCCACGGTGATACGCTTGGTTGAATGTACTTCTTGTAGTTGTACCATCAATTCTTTTATTTCTACTGGCGCCATTCGGTATGGTGCCTTCGATATTGGAGCCGTTCCTGGAGCCAAATCGATCACGAATTTAACTGTTCTATCTGGAGGAAGTCCCGACAAATCGTTCGGAAATACGTCTGCGAAATCTCGCACTACTGGTATCTCATCTATTTTTGGATTCTCTTTATGACTATCGACTATGTAAGATAGATATCCTACACAGCCTTGTCTTAACAACCTCCTGGCCTGCATCATCGTCAGACAACTCGCTTATCTAGGCGACTTGCTACCATAAAACACAACCTTTGACGGAGTCATAAGGTTAATACGCTTCTTTTGGCAGTCAATTACCGCTCCATAATTGGATAACCAGTCCATATCCAAAATAACATTGAATTCTCCAAGTCGAATAGGGATAAGATCTACGTTCATGATATTACCCTTAATATCCACTCTACAGTTCTTGTGCACGTACTTAACAGGGATAATTTCTCTATTCGTAATTTCTATGTTCATGGGGTATTCTAACTCGTCCTTAGGCAATTCTAAATTCTTAGCAAAGTCATCAGATATAAATGAACAAGTAGCACCCGAATCAAATAATACGTAAGCATTAACTCTATTGATCCGAATGATACCTGACACCACATCGCGAGACTGCACTGCGTCCTGCACTGTCATGTTGAATGTCCTGGCAGTTGGTCGATTGGTTACGGTTGGTGCTGCAATAGTCAGAGTGCTTCCACCGGTATTTCCTCTATTTCCTCCTGAACTCATTCCTCCAGATCCCTTCTTGGGACAGTCCCTTGCCAGATGATCCTTTGAGCCAAAAGTGAAACATGCACCCTTCTTTGGGTTTGGACAGTTTGGTGCTATGTGGCCTTCCTGACCACAATTGTAGCACACACGCTTCCCTTTCATGCAAACTCCCAAATGTGCTTTTTCGCAGGTTGAGCACGCTTCGATCTTCTTCTTCTGCCCTCCTTGCTGACTTCCAGCCGACGAGTTATCAGACCACTTCCTCTTCTGATTATGGCTACCCCCAGTGCTACTCCCACCAGCCTTGTTATTTCCTTCACTTTCATTCTTCTTCTTCTTTTGATCCTGATTATACTTCGTTACTGCATCGCTTCCACCCTCAGCGAGTATGACTTTCTCTAGTACCCCGGCGAATGTCTTCAACTGAAACATCGACACCTTACTATACAACCACGGCTTCAGTCCTTGTTCGAATCTTCTTGCTTTTCTCTCATCCGTGTGCACTTGATACGTGGCGAACCTTGCCAATTCGTTGAATCTAGCCGCATAATCCGATACAGACATATTCCCTTGCTTCAATTCCAGAAACTGAACCTCCAATTGGTTCTGCAAAGTAGTCGGGAAATACATCTCGAAAAATATCTCCTTGAACCTCTCCCACGTAATTACACCTTCACCTCCTCGCATTTTGTTTGCTTGCCACCAGTAGCTAGCCTCAGACTTCAGCATAAACGTTGCAAAAACGGTCTTCTGGTCTTCTATAACCCTAGCAACGTCGAAAAACTTCTCCATTTCCATTACCCATGTTTGAGCCTCGATTGGGTTCATGGAACCTTTGAACTCTGGCGGTCCCACCGCCTTGAAATCTTTGAATGTTGTGTTTGGTGGAGCTTGAGGTTGATTGTTCATGGCTCCAGTCAGTAAGTTCACCAACTGCTGCACGGGATTAGCGTTGTCATAATTGTTATTATTGGTTGACTCTTCCTGAGCCGGTTGACGTTGTTGTCTTCTCCTTGGCGGCATTTTTCTGTTAAATAAACGCTTTATTATAACTTTATTTATTTCTCTAAATAGTTAAGGAATTACTCAATAATTTAACATATCACTTAACACATCATCTCAAACAACTTGATATATTTACATTCAAATCAAAGTTTTAACACTAAACGATAGCATAACTGCTATTTACATCAACTATCCTGGAATAAAGAATCCACAGGATTTAAAACATTCAAATATTCTTTCGTTCATAAACACGTCAGAATTTACATATAAAAACTAATTAAGTCTTTCACATAATTAAACAAATTCTATCACTGTCTGTCAAGCTGCTGAATAGGCTTGCCACGCTCCTCATCAATGATACGAGACATCGTCCTGTGATCCAGCATATACGATGGAAGTTCTTCGAATTGGATGGGGTTACCTCAAAACTCGATCTTGGGCCTCATCCATTGCATGATTAAGTGTAGAGTATGTCTCTTCAAGCTTTGCCTTCTTTGCACGACTATCATCTTCTGCACGATCAGCTCGACGTGATTCTCTTACCCATCCTTCTTCTGCTATGTTCAGCCTTTCGGAGGTTTCCTTCAGCTTCTCTATCTCCTCGGTTTTATCTTCGGTTTGACCCTTCTCATGGACCAAATCCCATTCTACATTTGTCAGTTGAGAGTAAAGAGTCGAAATCTCCCTCTCCTTCTGCTCTAGAGTAATATGCTGAATAACCGCTCGCTCAGTCAAATCCTGGACCTCGTCTCGTAACTCCACGTTACGGTCGTATAACGTGTCATACATCTCAGCATCAACGGTGTACCGTGGTAACTCCTCTTCTTCCTCTTCATTTTCCTCAACAAATTCCTCCTCAGGATCAGTCTCGGGCTCATGCTCCTGACCAACAACGGTGATCAATGGAGATGACTCCCTGTAACGACCCCAAAATAGGTTCATTCCACCCAACCCATTCTGAGTCGTCAAATACATGGTACAGAAAACAACTACAACTTTATTATAACAATTGTCGTGCAAAATACAATAACACATATGCTGTGAGTTTGGATACAAATATATACCAAATGTGACTCATGTTCCAACCGTGGACATCACCTCACAATAACACCTTACATAAAGGTATAGTCAAAAACTGTTTTAGAAATTAGAATCTTTGGGAAGTGCTCAAGGAAACCTTCGTACATGGGAGGCCACGCATCTAGGTTATGATAGATATCATATGGCCACAGAATTATCCTTGGTTGACCCAATAGACCCCAAAGAAAAACGAGAAGATTACTATCATATTCTTCCCAATGGTGAGTCTTCTCTTGACTTATCATTATCTCCACTGTCTCTAATTGAGAATTATACTTTAAAAAAACACCAAGATTATATAGGTAGTGCCCATAGATATACTCAACAAGTGGATGAGCACAACCCTGTCTTATGATGACACGAGGTTGTATGTTATTAGACATCTTGTATGATAGTGACAAAACACCCTTCCAACGTTGGGTTCGCCTCACCCTATTTTCTTCACCAAATATAACTACTAAATGATGACCACCGTTCTATTCCCTTGTTACCCCCGCTCGACCCAGCTACACTCTTATTACCTGAAAGGAATTGTGAAGCAAAAGGGTGAGCACAACTAGCTCAGTAAAGAATATCATGACTAAAGATAAATAAATTATCAATAGTCTTCATCAATAATAAATTAGAGATTTAGAACATATGGTAGATGATAAAAAATTTTAACCATAGTTGCAGCGGAACATGCAATCCATTAGAAGAGTCAAATAGACCATAAAGTCTATTATCTCTTCCATGTTAAAAATCCACCAACAATGTTTTATCCATGTAACATCACTCAATAGTTCCTTTCCACAATCATATGAATAACTCATAATCATAATTGTGACTCTAAATTTTTCTTCGCACCCAGGACGAAGAATATTTTCATCACCTGTCTTTACCTGAAACATCAAAGATCATGGTTATACCAAATCACAATTCCTGTTTATAATCATACTAACAAATCCATCTTTGCACTACGGGCCAAAGATATTCATCAACAAACCATCTTTGCACTACGGGCCAAAGATATTCAACAACAGTTCATCTTTGCACTACAGGCCAAAGATATTCATCAACAGGCCATCTTTGCACTACATGCCAAAGATATTCATCAACAATTCATATTTGCACTACAGGCCAAATATATTCATATCTCAAAGAAATATATAATCATTTCAGAATTTATATAAACAATAATTATAACCATGTTGATCAATTCACCTTTGCACTTAAGCTTAAGATATTCAATTATAAATTCAATGGTCATGATCATACCAGTCACAATTCAACTTTGCACTACAGGCCAAAGAGAACCCTAGTCATGATCATACCAATAATCTACCCATCTTTACACTCCAGTGAAAGAGAATTTCAACATCAGGGTTATAAAAATGTTATATATGATGATAAAAATAATATGATCAACATATAGTTTTAATCTCAAGAGTAATATTCGTAACTCATGAATAGTAACCCCGACACAAAAGATAGAAATTCTACAATAAAATTCATACCAATATTTCGGTATAATGATATTGAAAGAATAACATTACTTAAATTTATAAACAATTTATTTTAATTGTTTACACTTTACTAATTAATGCATTTAATCATCATAAAATGCCAACTCTTACAATTTTATCATCAATAACCAAAACCCTCATCAAAAATCTGCATATACCTCATATAGGATTCTCAAGCCATAAAATCCTATTTTCCAATTTTCTTTCTTCACAAAACATATTTAATTCATTTACTCATAACTAGACCATTTTCATGAAAAATACCAAATCAGTTCCAAAAATATTTCTTTTCTGGGATTTAGCATAATATAGTCCCATAGTGAACATATATTTTTCTCAGAATTTTTAAAAGTCATTTACTATTTTTCATATGGCCAAAATAGCCGAATATTTAGACATTTATCAAAAATTGTACTTTTGTCTAAAAATTCTGAAATTTACAGAGTATACTTCTATCATATACATGTACTCCCAATAAAAATTTCATCAATTTTGGAGTTAACCACAAGGAATTATAAGCTGTTACTTTTAAAATAGTCTTTTCTCATAAAATTCATAACTCTCAATCTATACATCCAAAAATCACCATTTTTGGACACAATCAAGAAAACTCATCAAAATATCATTTCAAATTTTTCCAGAATTTTTGAAGTTCAGAAAAATTACGAAACTGAAAATCATAACAACCCTTAAAATTCCTTACTATCCCTTACCTCAAAAGAGCAGTACTTCTGACTGGATATCGGATATGATGCTGAAGAAAACTTGCACTGATGAATAGAAACTCACCAAGTATCTAAAAACTCACAAAATATGCTTCATAATATAGAGAGAGAAAGAGAGAAAGCTTATGTTTCTGGTGTGATTTTCAATTCTAACTTAGCCCTCTATTTATAGGAAAATTTTGGTAGGTTTGACCTGCAACCTGATGGCTTTACCTGCTACTATTCCCACCCACCACATTTGAAATATAATTCAGCACATTTCTTCACCAACCACAAGTGGGGCCCACCAATTCTAGAATTTTCCACCAAAAATGATTTATAACCTGATTTCTGAATCAGTCATCTCTTAAAATTCATAACAAATCATACGTTCATTTTTAACGGTTCAAAATTTGTGGACATATACTCAACTTATATATGTATAACATATCCAAAAATTACCACGATCCAACGGTCGGATTAAAAATTATAACCCCCGCAAAATATCTCAAAAACCCTGATTTTTAATACCTCCATTCCGACAAAAATACTGATAAAAATCTCAACATTAACTCCTTCATTTTTAACCACAAAAATATATCCCTCATTTATATCCACATAAAATAAATATTTTCTTATCATATGAATCAATAATTAATTATTCACAAATAATATTACAGAATCACATTTATGACAACCAGGCCGTTCCCAGGAAAGAGGGGGCTTTCCAATAAGAATTTTTCCTTACTGGCGCGCAATTAGATGACCAAACCTCTCCTTAGACAGAACTTTCTAGACATTGCCAATAATGTTATCTAATAATACTATTCAAATAATATGAATTATTGATCTGATAATAGAAAATACTGTGCAGCAACAATTATTGAACAACAATAATATAAAATTTCAACGTAGCAATTATTGAATCAATAAAATAAAATATTGAACAGTAATTACTGTAACAATTATTGAGTAGTGCCTTCTTACGTAAGAATCAATAATTTTAAAAATACTGTGCAATACCGTGTGCTACTGTGCAATAACGCGTATTACTGTATTTTAACCACCGGGTATTCCAACAGTGTTAACGGTAACAACTACGCCGTTATTTGTAAAAACTCAAATTTGTCGTTTTCTTCACCCGACAGTTATTCTGTTATGGGGCCCACAAATAGCTGCGCCGTCGTACGAATATTCCCCGACAGAAAGAATATTCCACGACCAAACGAATATTCCCCGACAACAATGATTATTTTATAACCACTTGCTTATTTTGAAAAAAAAATCATATTTCACTCATAACTTTAAACTTTTATCAATTTAACCATTTACTGAATAGTAATTATAAGAAAAATTGAATACTTTTATTTCATAAAATTCGGGGTCTTACAATCTCCCCTCCTTATGAAATTTCGTCCCCGAAATTTACGTACCTGGTATTTCAAAGAGTTGAGAATACCTTCCTTTCATTTCAGATTCCATCTTCCCTGTCATCATAATTTCTCCATTGCTCATCTCCTGTATTTCATATATCATTCTAGAATACAGCTTCAAAACAAGGGTTAATTTAACAAATTAACATATCACATAATATCCCGATATTATGACTGACCAACAAATAAGCTTAGGTAGGACACACTAGCGAAGGATTTACTCATCTCTCCCCTCCTAGTTATATTCCCCGATCTCCGCCAGAGATCATATCCCTAAGCTCTGATACCACCTGTAACGACCCCAAAATAGGTTCATTCCACCCAACCCATTCTGAGTCGTCAAATACATGGTACAGAAAACAACTACAACTTTATTACAACAATTGTCGTGCAAAATACAACAACACATATGCTGTGAGTTTGGATACAAATATATACCAAATGTGACTCATGTTCCAACCGTGGACATCACCTCACAATAACACCTTACATAAAGGTATAGTCAAAAACTGTTTTAGAAATTAGAATCTTTGGGAAGTGCTCAAGGAAACCTTCGTACATGGGAGGCCACGCGTCTAGGTTATGATAGATATCATATGGCCACAGAATTATCCTTGGTTGACCCAATAGACCCCAAAGAAAAACGAGAAGATTACTATCATATTCTTCCCAATGGTGAGTCTTCTCTTGACTTATCATTATCTCCACTGTCTCTAATTGAGAATTATACTTCAAAAAAACACCAAGATTATATAGGTAGTGCCCATAGATATACTCAGCAAGTGGATGAGCACAACCCTGTCTTATGATGACACGAGGTTGTATGTCATTAGACATCTTGTATGATAGTGACAAAACACCCTTCCAACGTTGGGTTCGCCTCACCCTATTTTCTTCACCAAATATAACTACTAAATGATGACCACCGTTCTATTCCCTTGTTACCCCCGCTCGACCCAGCTACACTCTTATTACCTGAAAGGAATTGTGAAGCAAAAGGGTGAGCACAACTAGCTCAGTAAAGAATATCATGACTAAAGATAATTAAATTATCAATAGCCTTCATCAATAATAAATCAGAGATTTAGAACATATGGTAAATGATAAAAAATTTCAACCATAGTTGCAGCGGAACGAGCAATCCATTAGAAGAGTCAAATAGACTATAAAGTCTATTATCTTCTCCATGTTAAAAATCCACCAACAATGTTTTATCCATGTAACATCACTCAACAGTTCCTTTCCACAATCATATGAATAACTCATAATCATAATTGTGACTCTAAATTTTTCTTCGCACCCAGGACGAAGAATATTTTCATCACCTGTCTTTACCTGAAACATCAAAGATCATGGTTATACCAAATCACAATTCCTGTTTATAATCATACTAACAAATCCATCTTTGCACTACGGGCCAAAGATATTCATCAACAAACCATCTTTGCACTACGGGCCAAAGATATTCAACAACAGTTCATCTTTGCACTACAGGCCAAAGATATTCATCAACAGGCCATCTTTGCACTACATGCCAAAGATATTCATCAACAATTCATATTTGCACTACAGGCCAAATATATTCATATCTCAAAGAAATATATAATCATTTCAGAATTTATATAAACAATAATTATAACCATGTTGATCAATTCACCTTTGCACTTAAGCTTAAGATATTCAATTATAAATTCAATGGTCATGATCATACCAGTCACAATTCAACTTTGCACTACAGGCCAAAGAGAACCCTAGTCATGATCATACCAATAATCTACCCATCTTTACACTCCAGTGAAAGAGAATTTCAACATCAGGGTTATAAAAATGTTATATATGATGATAAAAATAATATGATCAACATATAGTTTTAATCTCAAGAGTAATATTCGTAACTCATGAATAGTAACCCCGACACAAAAGATAGAAATTCTACAATAAAATTCATACCAATATTTCGGTATAATGATATTGAAAGAATAACATTACTTAAATTTATAAACAATTTATTTTAATTGTTTACACTTTACTAATTAATGCATTTAATCATCATAAAATGCCAACTCTTACAATTTCATCATCAATAACCAAAACCCTCATCAAAAATCTGCATATACCTCATATAGGATTCTCAAGCCATAAAATCCTATTTTCCAATTTTCTTTCTTCACAAAACATATTTAATTCATTTACTCATAACTAGACCATTTTCATGAAAAATACCAAATCAGTTCCAAAAATATTTCTTTTCTGGGATTTAGCATAATATAGTCCCATAGTGAACATATATTTTTCTCAGAATTTTTAAAAGTCATTTACTATTTTTCATATGGCCAAAATAGCCGAATATTTAGACATTTATCAAAAATTGTACTTTTGTCTAAAAATTCTGAAATTTACAGAGTATACTTCTATCATATACATGTACTCCCAATAAAAATTTCATCAATTTTGGAGTTAACCACAAGGAATTATAAGCTGTTACTTTTAAAATAGTCTTTTCTCATAAAATTCATAACTCTCAATCTATACATCCAAAAATCACCATTTTTGGACACAATCAAGAAAACTCATCAAAATATCATTTCAAATTTTTCCAGAATTTTTGAAGATCAGAAAAATTACGAAACTGAAAATCATAACAACCCTTAAAATTCCTTACTATCCCTTACTATCCCTTACCTCAAAAGAGCAGTACTTCTGACTGGATATCGGATATGATGCTGAAGAAAACTTGCACTGATGAATAGCAACTCACCAAGTATCTAAAAACTCACAAAATATGCTTCATAATATAGAGAGAGAAAGAGAGAAAGCTTATGTTTCTGGTGTGATTTTCAATTCTAACTTAGCCCTCTATTTATAGGAAAATTTTGGTAGGTTTGACCTGCAACCTGATGGCTTTACCTGCTACTATTCCCACCCACCACATTTGAAATATAATTCAGCACATTTCTTCACCAACCACAAGTGGGGCCCACCAATTCTAGAATTTTCCACCAAAATGATTTATAACCTGATTTCTGAATCAGCCACCTCTTAAAATTCATAACAAATCATACGTTCATTTTTAACGGTTCAAAATTTGTGGACATATACTCAACTTATATATGTATAACATATCCAAAAATTACCACGATCCAACGGTCGGATTAAAAATTATAACCCCCGCAAAATATCTCAAAAACCCTGATTTTTAATACCTCCATTCCGACAAAAATACTGATAAAAATCTCAACATTAACTCCTTCATTTTTTAACCACAAAAATATATCCCTCATTTATATCCACATAAAATAAATATTTTCTTATCATATGAATCAATAATTAATTATTCACAAATAATATTACAGAATCACATTTATGACAACCAGGCCGTTCCCAGGAAAGAGGGGGCTTTCCAATAAGAATTTTTCCTTACTGGCGCGCAATTAGATGACCAAACCTCTCCTTAGACAGAACTTTCTAGACATTGCCAATAATGTTATCTAATAATATTATTCAAATAATATGAATTATTGATCTGATAATAGAAAATACTGTGCAGCAACAATTATTGAACAACAATAATATAAAATTTCAACGTAGCAATTATTGAATCAATAAAATAAAATATTGAACAGTAATTACTGTAACAATTATTGAGTAGTGCCTTCTTACGTAAGAATCAATAATTTTAAAAATACTGTGCAATACCGTGTGCTACTGTGCAATAACGCGTATTACTGTATTTTAACCACCGGGTATTCCAACAGTGTTAACGGTAACAACTACGCCGTTATTTGTAAAAACTCAAATTTGTCATTTTCTTCACCCGACAGTTATTCTGTTATGGGGCCCACAAATGGCTGCGCCGTCGTACGAATATTTTCCGACAGAAAGAATATTCCACGACCAAACGAATATTCCCCGACAACAATGATTATTTTATAACCACTTGCTTATTTTGAAAAAAAAAAAATCATATTTCACTCATAACTTTAAACTTTTATCAATTTAACCATTTACTGAATAGTAATTATAAGAAAAATTGAATACTTTTATTTCATAAAATTCGGGGTCTTACACTCCCTCTGTACCAGTTGCTCCCTAATGACATGAATGTCTCGGGGCTCCTCCTCTGTCGGTACTATAGGTACACGGGGTTCTTCCTCCTCAGCTTGACTAGCTTCTCCAACATTCGACATCCTGACAATAAAATTTTAAGTTTTAGTTACTAAGTCGTATCATCTAACGCATACTTTAACACATAAACACATAAGGTCTTTTATTATCTTCAATGAATTTCAAAAATTCATTTCCTAGAACTCGATAAGAGTTTTCCATCACTATGTTCTTCCTATAAGGCTACTACCTAAGGTTGTTCCCCCACCTAAGGTTTATAACCTACAGCTCTGATACCAACCTGTGACACCCCCAAATCCGGTACTTCTATTTCCACAGGATTTGGTGTTCACGATACAACATCATCCATCTATCTACCTATAAATAAATGCAAACCATGCAATAGATAGAAATAATAATAAATCTCCCCTTATGGGGTTACATCAACTACAAAATAAATAAATTCCAGGTTACTCTAACCTTAAACATCTGTGCGGAATCATAAACAAATAAGTCTTAAACAACATCATTAACTTAAGTCTTAAACAAAATACATCATCATATAAAACAACAAGTCTTCATCACTTGTTAACCTTGCCGTTGCCTTTACTAGTGGAAAGTTCGTCTGCTCTTTCGTTCTTAACTGCAATGTTATTATTACGTAAGAGTGAGCACGATTGCCCACAAGTATAATAATGAAAACAAAAATATAATAACATGCGAGGAAAAATAATAACTTCGAATATAAAAGCTCAACTTTTGAATCAAGAATGAATAACAAGAATCAAAAGAATTTCTGAGGGTCATAAGACCTTGAACTATGTCCTAGGTTGTCAAGGGTTATACTTGAAACCATTAACAGTCATAAGACTATGGACCTTTCTTCTCGTACTTAGGGGGATCAGCCCTTAGTACCATACTGTGCACAATATCTTAACACTAAAGCGTAAATAATCCCCTATACAAGGTTGTTCATCTCAGTTTGACATTCGAGTCCGCACCAAAGGAAGTTTGGTTTGGATTTAAGCCTTGCGACCATACTCCCCCGGAACCCAAAAACTTTGATTTCTCATAAGGTGCCAGTGGAGTCCTAAAAGCAACATCCACTGATCCCTGGTCGGCATCGTTTATGGTTGAGACTAGCACGGTATCTGATCGTCTTCGAGCCCCCAACTTTCGTTCTTGATTAATGAAAACATCATTGGCAAATGCTTTCGCAGTTGTTCGTCTTTCATAAATCCAAGAATTCTCATAAGGTGCCAGTGGAGTCCTAAAAGCAACATCCACTGATCCCTGGTCGGCATCGTTTATGGTTGAGACTAGGACGGTATCTGATCGTCTTCGAGCTGCCCGGGCGCGCTGGGCGATGCTTGGTGCGCTGCCTGGGCGCAGTGGCCGACGCCAGGGCGCAGTGGGTGACGCCTGGGCGCTCTAGGCGACGCCTGGGCAGCAAAAACGTCAGAGGCCCTGGGCGCAACCCCCTAGGAGGGCGCACATCGCTGGGCACTGGGCACGGCGGGCCTCGCTCAACGCCTGACGCTGGGCGTCAGGGGTTGAGTGAGGTACCTACGTTGATGGAATTCGTTTGTCCAATTGCCCCTAATAAACCTTTTGCTTCTCACGCGGTGCGAGATGAACCATGAAGTGTCCTTTGTTGCTTGTCTCAAAGATTAAGCCATGCATGTGTAAGTATGAACTAATTCAGACTGTGAAACTGCGAATGGCTCATTAAATCAGTTATAGTTTGTTTGATGGCACCCCCTACTAGGACCTACTGGTTGGTAACCATCCATCAATCGTGTCAACAAATTGTACGAACGTGCACCCGATCGAGGGCCAATGGGCAAAAAAACCGTCACTTCTAGCCCGGATTCTGACTTAGAGGCGTTCAGTCATAATCCAGCGCACGGTAGCTTCGCGCCACTAGCTTTTCAACCAAGCGCGATGACCAATTGTGCGAATCAACGGTTCCTCTCGTACTAGGTTGAACTACTATAACTGGCTTGTGGCAGCCAAGCGTTCATAGCGACGTTGCTTTTTGATCCTTCGATGTCGGCTCTTCCTATCATTGTGAAGCAGAATTCACCAAGTGTTGGAGGGTTCTGAAGTTTAGAACGCTCATCAACTATGAACTAGTCGAATCGATAAGGGTTCGCTAGTCTAACAAGGTTTAACAATAATTGATATCTTAACTTGAATAGAATCTCAAAAGGTATACAATAGAATAATTATTGTATAACAGCATCATGCTTGAAAGATTAATAAACTTTAATATACAAAACAGACTTGATCAATAATAATGAGAACTTGCGCAATGTAGAAAGGTGAGTTAATCAACTTATATAACGATAACAAGTAGGGTTAGGAAACTTGCCTCGTGCGTAGGCTAAACGATTACTACTTCCGTTCACCACAAATCCTACACATATACCATATGTATTCACGACATTCATTAGTTACATTTTCACTTAATTATTTAATATAAACTCCACTTTATTTAATAAATCATTACCCTTCTAATTTAATTACTTAATTAAATTAGAATATTTTTATTCTCTTACTATTATTACACTCGAATAAATTATTTCATAATAATTTCTTTTAAACATGACATATCATTTGTCTTAGCCAAATCAAGTAGCTTAGACCATACCAATAAATTGGATATCAACTTGAAACATTCGTCTAGTCAAATCAATTGACATCAACTACTCTTTAAATTCTTTTAATCATAAATTAAAAATGTTTTATGACGTCATGATACCGTACTTTTCACAGTACATTGAGGACATCGTCAGAATGTGACTTCGTCATTATACATCATACCATAGTGGCTTGTTGATCCTAAGATCACATCCAACACTAGGTTCAATTGCATTAATAACTCCATCCTTTACCATCCTTGCATCGAATGCACGGATGATATAAAATTCATTTTGATATTTCAAATCAATTTCTGCCTAGCCAAAACAATTAACATAGACATACCAAGAATAGTTCTTTCAAAAATCTATTGTTTCCAAAAGTTGAACCAATTCTTTCTTTTTCCAAATGCACACATAAGCACGATTTTTATAAACTTCGAAATCTAGCATAGCTAGATGACTTGGAATATCTTATTCTCCATCTTCCTTCATTGTCTTACTTGTGACAATACTTAAATCTTCTCTAACACCTTTAATGCTAAGCCTATTGAAAATGACTTCACTTTCAGTCTAAACATTCCAATACCTTAGTATAGTCCATCAACTAACCACACTTTATGTGTTTAGGAACTTTCCACAACCATATGTGTTTAAGAACGTATATTCGCAATATGTAATCCAAGAACAAATCAAGGACTATCCGTATTCTTAGGGCTCAGAAACATAGCATATAACTATGAGTCACACAATTTTCATAAGTATGAGTTTCAAGAACTCGCACCTATCTAATCATTCTCTACCTATCAAGTATATACATGAGAAAAGATTCACCTTCTCGTCATATACATATTGATAGCGCAACATACTATTTCAAAGATTATCACGTAATAACTAAGTAATCACAAACCCCCTCCCATTTGAAGGTTCGTACCACTTAGATATTACATGAGTCCTCAATCGAAATCTTAGAACTTCTAACTTTCTATTTACTAAATGTCGACGTCGGGATTTTTATTTGTCCCTTTTCTGTTCTTGTTCTTTTGTGTTCCCATGTTAGGTGTGATTTGTTTGAAAAAAATAAGTGAAAAAGGTTCGACATGTATATGTCAACGATTAGACTATAAGCGTCGCCAGTTGATTTTTTAACTGGTTGTACCAACACAACCAAGAAAAAGTTTGCACATTGACTCAGTGATGTGACACTGCTAAACGGGTCTGTGAAACAGAGATTCATTAGGGTTCAGGGACTTGCTTATGCGGAGGGAAGGTGTTAGGCACTCCCCAACATCTGTGTTGCCACGGTGACCACCACTTTTCAAGAAACTATTAATTGAATGTGTGTGTGTGGGTCAATGTACAATTATTTGGAAGTAGTGCTATGCGTCGTTCGCACCTATATACACAGGGTTTGAATTTGTGTAAAAATTCAGTTTTAAACAAGATATAGCAGTGATGTTTTATAAAAGAGGTTTTTCAAACCCTTGTGCTCAATAGTAATTGAGGCATTTGATACTTCCATTTTATTAAATGTTCGGCTTGATTGCTTTTATTTTCGAGATGCGAAGTAAATTCGAGAAAATAATGTACAAAGCGATGCCGAACTCCTCGTGGGCATGAAAACTGTGACAACCCCAAAATAGTTCCATTCCACCCAACCTATTCTGAGTCGCCAAATACATGGTACAGAAAACAACTACAACTTTATTACAACAATTGTCGTGCAAAATACAACAACACATATACTGTGAGTTTGGATACAAATATATACCAAATGTGACTCATGTTCCAACCGTGGACATCACCTCACAATGACACCTTACATAAAGGTATAGTCAAAAACTATTTTAGAAATTAGAATCTTTAGGAAGTGCTCAAAGAAACCTTCGTACATGGGAGGCCATGCGTCTAGGTTATGATAGATATCATATGGCCACAGAATTATCCTTGGTTGACCCAATAAACCCCAAAGAAAAACGAGAAGATTACTATCATATTCTTCCCAATGGTGAGTCTTCTCTTGACATATCATTATCTCTACTGTCTCTAATTTAGAATTATACTTCAAACAAACACCAAGATTATATAGGTAGTGCTCGTATATATACTCAGTAAGTGGATGAGCACATCCCTGTCTTATGATGACACGAGGTTGTATGTCGTTAGACATCTTGTATGATAGTGGCAAACCACCCTTCCAACGTTGGGTACACCTTACCCTATTGGATTCACCAAATAAAACTACTAAAAGAACTTTTCTATACTGCTTCGGGAGAACATCCACAGCTAGAGACCACCGTTCTATTTTCTCATTACCCTCGCTCGACCCAACTACACTCTTATTACCTGAAAGAAATTGTGAAGCAAAAGGGTGAGCACAACTAGCTCAGTAAAGAATATCATGACTAAAGACAATTAAATTATCAATAGCCTTCATCAATAATAAATCAGAGATTTAGAATATATGGTAAATGATAAAAAATTTCAACCATAGTTGCAGCGGAACGTGTAATCCATTAGAAGAGTCAAATAGACCATAAAATCTATTATCTTCTCCATGTTAAAAATCCATCAACAATGTTTTATCCCTGTAACATCAATCAACAGTTCTGGTCCACAATCATATAAATAACTCATAATCATAACTGTGATTCTAAATTCCTCTTCGCATCCAGGACGAAGATAATTTTCATCGCATGTCTTTACCTGAAATATCAAATATCATGGTTATACCAAATCACAGTTCCTGTTCATAATCATACTAATAAATTTATCTTTGCACTACGGGCCAAAGATATTCATCCACAGACCATCTTTGCACTACAGGCCAAAGATATTCATCAACAGGTCATCTTTGTTCTACGGGCCAAAGATATTCATCAACAGACCATCTTTGCACTACAGGCCAAAGATCTTTGCACTACGGGCCAAAGATATTCATCAACAAACCATCTTTGCACTACAGGCCAAAGATATTCATCAACAGGTCATCTTTGCACTACGGGCCAAAGATATTAATATCTCAAAGAAATATATAATCATTTCAGAATTTATATAAACAATAATTATAACCATGTTGATCAATTCACATTTGCACTTAAGCTAAAGATATTCAGTTATAAATTCAATGGTCATGATCATACCAGTCAACAATTCAACTTTGCACTACTGGCCAAAGAGAACCCATAGTCATGATCATACCAATAATTTACCCATATTTACACTCAAGCGAAAGAGAATTTTAACATCAAGGTTATAAAAATATTATATATGATAATAAAAATAATATGATCAAAATATGGATTTAATTTCAAGAGCAGTATTCATAAATCAACTATAATTTGGTTAGAAAAAGAAACCAATTTTGTCATGAATAGTAACTCGTGAATAGTAACTCGTGAATAGTAACTCATGAATAGTAACTCATGAATAGTAACTCATGAATAGTAACCCCGATATAAAAAAGGTAGAAATTCTACAATCAAATACATACCAATATTTCGATATAATGATATTAAAAGAATAATATTTCTTAAGCTTATAAACAATTTATTTTAATTGTTTACACTTTACTAAATAATGCATTTAATCATCCTAAAATGCCAAACTCATAAGATTTCATCACCAATAACCAAAAACCCTCATCAAAAATCTGCATATACCTCATATAGGATTCTCAAGCCATAAAATCCTATTTTCTAATTTTCTTTCTTCACAAAACATATTTAATTTATTTACTCATAACTAGACCATTTTCATGAAAAATACCAAATCAGTTCCAAAAATATTTCTTTTCTGGGATTTAGCATAATATAGTCCCATAGTGAATATATATTTTTCTCAGAATTTTTAAAAGTCATTTACTATTTTTCATATGGCCAAAACAGCCGAATATTTAGACATTTATCAAAAATTGTACTTTTATCTAAAAATTTTGAAATTCACAGAGTATACTCCTATCATATACATGTACTCCCAAAATTTTTTTTATCAACCTTGGAGTTAACCACAAGGAGTTATAAGCGGTTACTTTTAAAATAGTCTTTTCTCATAAAATTCATAACTCTTAATCTATACATCCAAAAATCACCATTTTTGGACACAATCAAGAAAACTCATAAAAATATCATTTCAAATTTTTTCAAAATTTTTGAAGGTCAGAAAAATTACGAAACTGAAAAACATAACAACCCTTAAAATTCCTTACTATCTCTTACATCAAAAGTGCAGTACTTCTGATCGGTATAAGGCTGAAGGAAACTTGCACTGATGAATAGAAACTCACAGAGTATCTAAATACTCACAAAATACACTCAATAATCTAGAGAGAGAAAGAGAGAAAACTTATGAATTCTGGTGTGATTTTTAATTCTAACTTAGCCCTCTATTTATAGGAAAATGTTAGCACGTCGAAGCAGACTTAACCTGCAACCTGATGGCTTTACCTGCTACTATTCCCACCCACCACATTTGAATAAAAATCTCAGCACATTTCTTCACCAACCAAGAGTGGGGCCCACCAATTCTAGAATTTTTTACCAAAATGATAAACTCCGAAAATTCAACAATTTCTGAACCAGTCATCTCGTAAAATTCATAACAAATTATACGTTTATTTTTAACGGTTCAAAATTTGTGAACATATACTCAACTTATATATATATAACTTATCCGAAAATCACAACGATCCAACGGTCGGATTAAAAATTATAACCCCCGCAAAATATCTCAAAAACCATGATTGATTTTTAATACCTCCATTCCGACAAAAATACTGATAAAACACTTCAACATTAACTCCTTCATTTTTAACCACAAAACATATCTACCATTTATATTCACATAAAATAAATATTTCCTTATCATATGAATTAATTATTCACAATTAATATTACAGAATCACATTTATGACAACCAGGCCGTTCCCAGGAAAGAGGGGGCTTTCCAATAAGGATTTCTCCTTACTAGCGCGCAATTAGATGACCAAACCTCTTCTTAGACAGAACTTTCTAGACATTACCAATAATGCTATCTAATAATATTATTTAAATAATATGAATTATTGATCTGATAATGGAAAATACTGTGCAGCAACAATTATTGAAACAACAATAATATAAAATATCAACGCAGCAATTATTAAATTAATAAAATAAAATATTGAACAGTAACTACTGTAACAATTATTGAGTAGTGTCTTCCTTCGTAAGAATCAATAATTGGTGCAATACCGTATGCTACTGTATTTTAACCACCAGGTATTCCAACAGTGTTAACGGTAACAACTACGTCGTTATTTGTAAAAACTCCAATTTGTCGTTTTCTTCACCCGACAGTTATTTTGTTATGGGGCCCACAAATGGCTGCGCCGTCGTACGAATATTCTCCGATAGAAAGAATATTCCACGACCAAACAAATATTCCCCGACAACAATGAATATTTTATAACCACTTGTGTATTTTGAAAAAAATTCATATATCACCCTTAACTTTAACATTTATCAATTTAACCATTTACTGAATAGTAATTATAAGAAAAATTGAATACTTTTATTTCATAAAATTCGGGGTCTTACAATCTCCCCTCCTTATGAAATTTCGTCCCCGAAATTTACGTACCTGGTATTTCGAAGAGTTAAGAATACCTTGCTTTCATTTCAGATTCTATCTCTCAGATCATCATGATTTCTCCATTGCTCTCCTATGATAACTTCATTTGGGTTCCTCATTTGTTGGGAAGTCATGACAACTGCCATCCCTCGAACTACTCGGCTTTGACTTGTCTGGAGCAGCATTTGGCATCATCATTATCGTTGGAATATACCTTTCTATAGGACATATTCCTCCCTCAACTGCCTCTTCGTACTTCTCATTCATGATCTGAATCATCAATCTTCGATCCATATCGGATTCAGGTTGACCGCTATGTACAGGGTAATTCAAAACTCGATGTTGGGTTCTCCCAATTGCTTTCCAAAAAGAGAAATTCATATCATCTATTTTAGCCTTCTTAGATCGAACATCTATTTCCACAATATCCACGTGTCGTGCGGCTTTTGCCCATGCAGCACTTATTCTCACTCGTTCAGTTTTTTCTTCTTTCAGCTCAGATTCTATTTTTATCATCTTATATTCTGCCAAAGAATCCTTCTGTTTAACCATCACATATCGGGTAACACAAGCTTGAATTGTTGCATCCTTTTATTCCACGACCGCCTGTCGTTCTTCTTCCTGCTCTTCTAACTCATGAATACGATTTTGAAATTCTACATTTTGATCATATAATACCTCTAATAAACTCTCCTCAGGTACTTCTTCTTCCTCTTCTTCCTCAGTCTCAGTTGTTACCTCTGCGACTATCTCGGGTGCAACTATCAATTCTTCACTCACCACATGGATATCTCTAATTCCTTCTTCGTCTGACATCACATTATCACGGTTAGTGCTTAGAGGTATCCCCACAGTCTCATTCACTCCATTGTTAGCATTCTCAACTGCCATTCTCAAATACTGCCATAAAACAAGGGTTAATTAAACAAATTAACATATCACATAATATCCCAATATTATGACTGACCAACAAATAAGCGTAGGTAGGACACACTAGCGTAGGATTTACTCATCTCTCCCCTCCTAGTTGTATTCCCCGATCTCCGCCAGAGATCATATCCCTAAGCTCTGATACCAACTGTGACAAACCCAAAATAGGTCAATTCAAACCAACCTATTCTGAGTCGCCAAATACATGGTACAGAAAATAACTACAACTTTATTACAACAATTGTCGTGCAAAATACAACAACACATGCTGTAAGTTTGGATACAAATATATACCAAATGTGACTCATGTTCCAACCATGGACATAACCTCACAATGACACCTTACATAAAGGTATAGTCAAAAACTGTTTTAGAAATTAGAATCTTTGGGAAGTGCTCAAGGAAACCTTCGTACATGGGAGGCCATGCGTCTAGGTTATGATAGATATCATACGGCCACAGAATTATCCTTGGTTGACCCAATAGACCCCAAAAAAAATGAGAAGATTACTATCATATTCTTCCCAATGATGAGTCTTCTCTTGACATATCATTATCTCTACTGTCTCTAATTGAGAATTATACTTCAAACAAACACCAAGATTATATAGGTAGTGCTCGTATATATACTCAGCAAGTGGATGAGCACATCCCTGTCTTATGATGACACGAGATTGTATGTCATTAGACATCTTGTATGATAGTGGCAAACCACCCTTCCAACGTTGGGTACACCTTACCCTATTGGATTCACCAAATAAAACTACTAAATAAACTTTTTTATACTGCTTCGGGAGAACATCCACAGCTAGAGACCACCATACTATTTCCCCGTTACCCTCGCTCGACCCAGCTACACTCTTCTTACCTGAAAGAAATTGTGAAGCAAAAGGGTGAGCACAACTAGCTCAGTAAAGAATATCATGACTAAAGATAATTAAATTATCAATAGCATTCATCAATAATAAATCAGAGATTTAGAACATATGGTAAATGAGAAAAAATTTCAACCATAGTTGCAGCAGAACGTGCAATCCATTAGAAGAGTCAAATAGACCATAAAATCTATTATCTTCTCCATGTTAAAAATCCATCAACAATGTTTTATCCCTGTAACATCAATCAACAGTTCTGGTCCACAATCATATAAATAACTCATAATCATAACTGTGATTCTAAATTCCTCTTCGCATCCAGGACGAAGATAATTTTCATCGCATGTCTTTACCTGAAATATCAAAGATCATGGTTATACCAAATCACAGTTCCTGTTCATAATCATACTAATAAATTTATCTTTGCACTACGGGCCAAAGATATTCATCCACAGACCATCTTTGCACTACAGGCCAAAGATATTCATCAACAGGTCATCTTTGTACTACGGGCCAAAGATATTCATCAACAGACCATCTTTGCACTACAGGCCAAAGATCTTTGCACTACGGGCCAAAGATATTCATCAACAAACCATCTTTGCACTACAGGCCAAAGATATTCATCAACAGGTCATCTTTGCACTACGGGCCAAAGATATTAATATCTCAAAGAAATATATAATCATTTCAGAATTTATATAAACAATAATTATAACCATGTTGATCAATTCACATTTGCACTTAAGCTAAAGATATTCAGTTATAAATTCAATGGTCATGATCATACCAGTCAACAATTTAACTTTACACTACTGGCCAAAGAGAATCCATAGTCATGATCATACCAATAATTTACCCATCTTTACACTCAAGCGAAAGAGAATTTCAACATCAAGGTTATAAAAATGTTATATATGATAATAAAAATAATATGATCAAAACATGGATTTAATTTCAAGAGCAATATTCATAAATCAAGTATAATTTGGTTAGAAAAAGAAATCAATTTTGTCGTAAATAGTAACTCGTGAATAGTAACTCATGAATAGTAACTCGTGAATAGTAACTCATGAATAGTAACTCATGAATAGTAACCCCGACATGAAAAAGGTAGAAATTCTACAATAAAATACATGCCAATATTTCGGTATAATGATATTGAAAGAATAATATTTCTTAAGCTTATAAACAATTTATTTTAATTGTTTACACTTTACTAAATAATGCATTTAATCATCCTAAAATGCCAAACTCATAAGATTTCATCACCAATAACCAAAAACCCTCATTAAAAATCTGTATATACCTCATATAGGATTCTCAAGCCATAAAATCCTATTTTCTAATTTTTTTTTCTTCACAAAACACATTTAATTCATTTACTCATAACTAGACCATTTTCATGAAAAATACCAAATCAGTTTCAAAAATATTTTTTTTTTGGAATTTAGCATAATATAGTCCCATAGTGAACATATATTTTTCTCAGAATTTTAAAAGTAATTTACTATTTTTCATATTGTCAAAACAGTCGAATATTTAGACATTTATCAAAAATTGTACTTTTATCTAAAAATTCTGAAATTCACAGAGTATACTCCTATCATATACATGTACTCCCAATAAAAATTTCATCAACTTTGGAGTTAACCACAAGGAGTTATAAGCGGTTACTTTTAAAATAGTCTTTTCTCATAAAATTCATAACTCTTAATCTATACATCCAAAAATCACCATTTTTGGACACAATCAAGAAAACTCATCAAAATATCATTTCAAATTTTTTCAAAATTTTTGAAGGTCAGAAAAATTACGAAACTGAAAAACATAACAACCCTTAAAATTCCTTACTATCTCTTACCTCAAAAGAGCAGTACTTCTGATCGGTATAAGGCTGAAGGAAACTTGCACTGATGAATAGAAACTCACAGAGTATCTAAATACTCACAAAATACACTCAATAATCTAGAGAGAGAAAGAGAGAAAACTTATGAATTCTGGTGTGATTTTTAATTCTAACTTAGCCCTCTATTTATAGGAAAATGTTAGCACGTCGAAGCAGACTTAACCTGCAACCTGATGGCTTTACCTGCTACTATTCCCACCCACCACATTTGAATAAAAATCTCAGCACATTTTTTCACCAACCAAGAGTGGGGCCCACCAATTCTAGAATTTTTCACCAAAATGATAAACTCCGAAAATTCAACAATTTCTAAACCAGTCATCTCGTAAAATTCATAACAAATCATACGTTCATTTTTAACGGTTCAAAATTTGTGGACATATACTCAACTTATATATGTATAACTTATTCAAAAATCACAACGATCCAACGGTCGGAATAAAAATTATAACCCCCGCAAAATATCTCAAAAACCCTGATTGATTTTTAATACCTCCATTCCGACAAAAATACTGATAAAACACCTCAACATTAACTTCTTCATTTTTAACCACAAAACATATTTACCATTTATATTCACATAAAATAAATATTTCCTTCTCATATGAATTAATAATTAATTATTCACAATTAATATTACAGAATCACATTTATGACAACCAGGCCGTTCCCAGGAAATAGGGGGCTTTCCAATAAGGATTTCTCCTTACTAGCGCGCAATTAGATGACCAAACCTCTCCTTAGACAGAACTTTCTAGACATTGCCAATAATGCTATCTAATAATATTATTTAAATAATATGAATTATTGATCTGATAATGAAAAATACTGTGCAGCAACAATTATTGAAACAACAATAATATAAAATATCAACGCAGCAATTATTGAATCAATAAAATAAAATATTGAACAGTAACTACTGTAACAATTATTGAGTAGTGTCTTCCTTCGTAAGAATCAATAATTGGTGTAATACCGTGTGCTACTGTATTTTAACCACCAAATATTCTAACAGTGTTAACGGTAACAACTACGCCGTTATTTGTAAAAACTCTAATTTGTCGTTTTCTTCACCCGACAGTTATTTTGTTATGGGGCCCACAAATGGCTGCGCCGTCGTACGAATATTCTTCGACAGAAAGAATATTCCACGACCAAACGAATATTCCTCGACAACAATGAATATTTTATAACCACTTGTGTATTTTGAAAAAAATTCATATATCACCCTTAACTTTAACATTTATCAATTTAACCATTTACTGAATAGTAATTATAAGAAAAATTGAATACTTTTATTTCATAAAATTCGGGGTCTTACAAAAACCATCTGAGGAAATCCAAACACCATGAATAAATTTACAAGCTGCTTACAGCTGAAAATGTCCATCACGGGAACCAAATCTAGATTCAGTAAACTGAATCTGTGATCACATGATTCCTAGGCTCACATGATACTGCAGCTTGAATGAAAGCAGGACATAGTTATATATATAAAAGTTGTAAATATATATATATATATATATATATATATATATATATATATATATATATACACAGACATGATCAACCACCACGAAGTACCTCCATGGGGGATCAGAAGTGTAAATAAAGCTGTAAAAGCTATCAATCGCCACGGAGGAAACTCCAGGCGGAACGAAACGTAAATAAAGCAGTAAAAACGGTCAACCGTCACGAAGTAAACTCCAGGCAGGACGAGATGTATTTATATATATGAACTGTTGTCGGATTTTGTTCAATGAGCCTGAATTTTATATCCGATGCGTTTATCGCTTATATATATATATATATATATATATATATATATATATATATATTAAAGCAGTCACTAGTACAAAATTATAAAAAGACAACACTTAAAAGATGATATTTTTATAAAAGACGTTGTAATTTTTTTTTTCATAATATTTTTTAACAAAATATTGTAGATACATATAAAAAAATGCTATCTATTTAATTGGGCAATTTTTGATTAAAAGTAAAACACGGAGCGGCTATATGCCTTTCTCTACACTTTTTCGCTCACAAAACTAAAACCCTAGTTCTCTCTCTCTCTCTCTGTATTCAGTCTGTCATGGATCCCGTCAATACATGGGGCAACACCCCCCTCTTAACAATGGATCCCATGATCTCATCGAAAAGGAAAAACGCCGCCAATGCAAAGGAATCGAAACGTAATTCAACGACTGTGAAGAAATCATCGAGTCAATCAGAGAATGGAACTTCCGCTGCCACCACCAATGGAAGCCTCGCCAAGTCCACATCGCCCGTTCACTCATCGTGAGCTCATTTCTATCAATTGATTTTTTTATTGTTTATTTTTGCAATTTGTGTATTTTTGATGAGATTTGATTGTTGAATCATTTTGGGATTTTAGGTATGTTAGTGGGGAAAGGACGGTGAAGAAGCTGAGGCTGTCGAGAGCCCTAACAATTCCCGAGGGGACCACAGTTTATGTTGCTTGCCGGAGGATGGCAACTCGCCAGATTGATGCGGTTCTATTGACTGATGCTAATGTTTTACTTTCGAGCATTGTTACAGACAAGGTTTATTATTAAACAGTATTAGTTTTGTTCATAAGTGATGTCATTTTATGGCATTTATTTCTGAGTAGGTGTTATATAAACATAGTCATTCTATTACTATTTAGGAAATAATGGAGTTTCATGTGACAAACCTCTTTTTGTTACCGTAAATGGGCCATGTTTCTCCTTTTATCACATTTTTAGATTCTTAAAGTTCAAAAGTCTATTTTTAAAATGGGTTCAACTTACTTTTTTCTTTTAGCTGGTAAAATTAACTAACGTAACTACTTTTTGAACTTTGTTCGTCTAAAAAGGAAACATAATATGTGCATTGTGGTTGTCCCTACGCTAGTGCTTTGAAATCACTTGAATACTAGAGTTTAAGAAAAATAATTTATTTTCTAAAGAATTTGACTTTAAAGTGCAGCTCTATGCTATTGGCACAATTACTGACGAAATTTAGATGAAATGACTGCTAATAACTATACTGTTTAGATTATTTATGTAATTCTGTGTGTTTTAACTTTGTTCTTGATGAATGTGTTTTCTGCTTAGGATATTGCGACCAAAGTTATTGCGGAAGAGTTGAGGCCAGACCAGACAATAGTTTCAAAAGTTATGACGAGGAAACCCACTTTTGTTACTTCAGATTAATTGGCAATTGAGGCTCTTCAGAAAATGGTCCAAGGTTAACCTTTTTTTATGTTTGTTTACCTGTTCCACACAACATGTAATTACCCCTGTTCCACACAACACTATGGAGAACATTGGTCTTTTACTGCAGGGATTTATCCAAATTCCTAATTATATGTTGCAGGTATGGATTAGCTCCGTCTGCAGAATTTTCATTTTTATTCATGAGTTTACTTATAATTCTCACATATCTGATCATCCATTGTCTTTGTTTGACTGCACTTGATCACGTCTGCATGAGAAAACCTTGGAGCTGGAGTATTAATTTTGAAAAGGGTGAAACCTACCAGGGACCAACCTACCTTGGAGCTGGAGCATCATGTCAAATTTCTTTCTTTATTTACATATGTTATTTTCTGCAGACCCTTGTGTTGGATTGAGCACATGGCACTTGATAATGAAACTGGCTTGGAGCCTTCTGGTATAAGAATCAAACCTGTATCTGGACTTCCTCTTTGTATTAATAACTATTTGATTTACTTATTTTAAGTCATATACGGAAAACTTTTACTCTTCTCTCACTTTTAGTCTGTCAGGGTTTTCCCCCTTTCAATTCCTGAGCTTATTCAGCACTTGATTTTCCATGTAGTCCCTCCGGACCAATATACATGAATGAGTACCATGATGACAGTAAAACACCGCTCATCCCACTAACTCCCATCGAAGAAGAGGAAGAAGCAAATCGTCTAACTGATACAACACCACCATTCTGGACTGCTGCTAGCTCCAAGTTGGACCAATTAAAAGGTATGTTACCATCTGGCCATCTCAACACACCCCATTGCAATGCTCCTGAATCTTTAAAGCAACCTGCTAATGGACGACCTCTGTGTTATAGTACCTGCTATACAAGGAGATATGATACAGGGTACCACTTATTTGGCTTCTAGTATAAATAATACTTGGTACATGTTCAGTGTTTAGGCTGTGGGTGTTATGATATTAGTGAGGTCAGAATGATAGTATTTTTGTGCTTCTTTCCCTGTTGACGTTTTTAACCCTTTATGACGCATCAAATCCCAATTGGAATTTCAATGGAGCAATGTTAACATGAGATCAAGCATTTTGATCTTATACTTTCCTGTTAGATGCAGTAGCAGAAAAGATATGATATGCTCCCTCCCATTTATTGCACAACAAGAAGTTGTTTGAATAATGCAAGAATTGAACAAACGTTCTACCCTCTAAAGGTGTAGGTAGAGGTTGTTCAAGTAAATAGACTACTAGTCTCTTTTCGTTTTCTTCTTACCAAATGAAAAACTATGACATTTTCATTTCTACATGTATTTTTCTTGTTAAAGTTTGGATTCCATTTAGCAACTATCAAACCAAGTTAATTCTCATTTATAAATGAATCCACTTATGTTAAATAGATTCCTCAGTTTGTTCTGGAAGCTGTTGATTTAGAGACCCAAGATAAGCGCAAGAAGTACATGATTGGCTGTACCCAGCCTCGGAGGGTGGCAGCTATGTCTGTTTCTCGTAGAGTTACTGAAGAGATGGATGTAAATATTGGAGAAGAAGTAGGCGATAGCATCCGTTTTGAAGACTGCAGCAGTTCACTGACTATTTTGAAGTAAGCTCATTCTATGCATTAATTCGTTTATTTTAAAAGCTATGCTGATTTTATTAATTGATATTGCAAGGATTGTGTATATGTCGGAATACGAGGTAATCCAGACGGATGCATTTTAGTTCTTTGGATCAATATTACATGAATAGGGAGAACTTGATGAGGATGTAAGCCACATGTTTATAGCAGGAATGCAGGATAGATGAATTGGTTTAGTGCATTAGGAGTGTTGTGCAGTTATGAAATCCCAGCTAAATTGCATTAGGAGTGTTGTGCTTCTAGAGTCATCCTACTTATTTGTGATTTTATTTTCTTTATTCTCTCACTCTACTAATGGATGCAATTGTTCTATGTGCAGGTGTAGGTAATTTTTTAGCTATATTTTTGTTACCGATTCTTATGTATTATTTTAAACTGGGTGTAACTGGAGCTGCCATTTCTATTGTTGTTTCACAGTATGTGTTTACCCAAATTAATCTCTTCCTTACATTTGTTTTGTCTTTCTAGGTAATGATTAAGCTATATATTTTATGTAATAGATATATCGTCACCTGTCTAATGATCTGGTACCTTAATAAAAGAGTTGTATTGTTGCCGCCAAAGTTGGGATCTCTACAATTTGGTGGCTATTTGAAATCTGGTAAGTGTTAAGTTAATGTTGTTAAAAAAAATTCTAATAATGGCAGTAGCTTGCATATTTCTACCAAGTTTAGTTGCTTGGGCCTTGGATTAGGTATACGGGTCCTCTGGCTATATTATTGTAATGACTATTCTTATATTTCTAGTGTGTCGTTTGCCACTTTGATTTCTGTTTTTAGGGGGAATTAACTCTAATATCACATCCATCTGTGGCATAATGGAACACGTATCTTACTGGTTGCTAATGCCATCCTTCTTTAATTTTGTGTGTGAGGAAAGCACATGCTTAAACAGGCAGAATGTATAGCTACATAATCACATTTTATATAATTTTGAAACTAGAGTATATAATGACAGTATCAATGGTACATTTAAAAACATACCAGAGATTTGTGTGCGCTGTGATGGTATATGAACATGCATTATTTTGTTCACAGCCTACAGTATCACAAAAGGTGTTACTTCCTGACATTGATCTCAATTGCAATATCTGACTGTAAATTTATGAGAATACCCTGAAGCTCTTAGGCTACTGCTGTCATATGAATACTGCTCAGGCAAAAATTGACTGACCTCAATTGCAATATCTGACTGAAAATTTATGAGATTGAATTTGTAATATTTACATTAGTTGGCTGCAAAAACTGTTTTTTGCTTCTTTGAATCTGTAGAAGTGATTGCATGCTTTAACTTAACTTGTAAACAGTCTTCTGAAGATAACTCTATTTGAATTGGTGCAGTTGGTTAGTGGCTTCAACAACTGTGGCTTCCACCGCAGCTTATGGTGTTCATCGTCTCAGGAGTAGACATTTATTGAGAAAGAATCTCTAATCTGACTTTATGCTATTTATATTAAACCTTCTCTCAAGAATATAGACGTTCATATGTCTCAACAATGGGGTGAGGTGAAATACTTTGTCATTGCAAGCCAAACTGGGATCAATTCAACAGCATTTATACTTATTGTAAGTTAATGGCGTATTTTGGGAGAACCTAGGTTTTTTTCACATGCTTAGGTAGTAGCTTAATTTTATGGATAATTTGGTTTTTTTGTGGTTTATTTTGTGGATTGAAAAGTGAATTTGAGATGTATATATGGATAGTTTGGTATATATTTTGTGGATATAGTAATTTAAAACTGTAAACGAATGGTATTATTGGGATGTATTTTGAATGGTTGATACATTTTGGCTTTAAATGTAAATGAGAATTTAGACCTTTTAGCTATATATTATGACATTAGCATATTGCTGGTGTATTGGTAATACATGTGAATTACAACTTTTTTTTTCTTGTTTTTATCTATAACATTTTAAAAATGTTGTATATTTGTATAAATAAATGACATTCTAAATAGATGACACATTATAAACGTTGTGTAAATGTGCCTAAACGTAGTTTGATATATTAAACTATAACATTTTTAGTCAGAAAACGTTGTGGAATCATACATTCTACAACGTTTTCAAGCATTTACTAATTTATGAAAAATAAATCTACAACGTTTTTTTTCTTAAAAAACGTTTAATGCGTCTAACTATAACGTTTTAAAAACGTTGTGTAAGGGTGTCAAATAGTTGACACCTTTAACCACGACGTTTTTCTGATTGAAACCACAACGTTTTTTTCGCGTTATCTATTTACTGTTTCGTAGTAGTGAGTAAACGCACCGGATGTAAAATTCAGGCTCATCGAGCATAGTTCGACAAACAGTTCATATATATATATATATATATATATATATATATATATATATATATATATTTTCTATATGGACTAACATTAACGAGTTATGCCTCGATTGAGCCTAAAATTATGTTTGGAGCGTTTAGTTGCTTTCGTATATATATACAAACTGAAATGAAACCACGGACTGAAGTCTGGGCATACACACGCAATATGACTCTCAACGTGAAGAATAGTGTGTGCAAAGATGAAGAGAAAGACTCTAAAATGTGTAAGAAGGCTTACAGTGGGTTTCCAAAGAAGACTTCTATAACTTGAAGTGGATGAACACTCGGCTCCCGCCGGTAAAAAGTCGCTATATATGAGCTTACAGGTGTTTAAAATGAGAAAGCACTCAGTTTAGGGTGTGTATAGAGCAAATTGGACAGGGCTTCCTCACCTTTTTTTATTTCAAAATGGCCACCCCAAGCCCTCTATTTATAGAGGGGGGGGGAGCCGCAGGTGTACCTGCGGCTGCTCGGGGTGCCCCGGGCTTCGCGTGTCGCCTTTTTTTTGAAGTACGTGCACGCATGCAATGTGATGTCCACTCGAACCTTTAGAACTTCAATCCGGGCATCCGACTGAGGTGTATAAGCCCTATTTCGGACCGCCATTGTCGAGAGTTACGTAATGACATGGGATTAGAGGTTGTACGATGTCAGGAAGATGGGACCATGCCCTCTGGTCTTCAAGCTCCAAATTCTATCCGTTATCCTGCGCAATAGTCACTATGGATTGGACTTCCTTAGTTCTTGTGTGACATTGTTGTGTAGAAATGTATGTCTAAAATGTTGAGACGGTGCGATGTGGCGTTAAGGTGGCAAGATGACGACTTCGCCCCTCACCGGGGTTATCTCTGGATTGGGCTGATAAAATAGATGTTGCTCAGGGTTATCTCTGAGATTGGACTACTGCAAATGTTGAAGGTCCTCAGTGTCATCTCTGAGGTGGGCCTGTCTTCCCGGTGTTATCTCTGGGTCTTGTACTGAGTGCCTCAGTGTGAGTGTCGAGTGTTCGGAAGCTATTGTATGACTCTGAAACAAGCATTTCTGGGGTTATCTCCGAAACTGCAACTGCATTCCTTAGGGTTATCTCCAAGGTCAGTGCTGCTATTCCCGGTGTATTGGAGCTGCATGGCTCGGGGTTATCTTCGAGGTTGGAACTGATACTCTCGGTGTGTGTTCTGGGGTTAAAACTGAACTTTCGAAAGTATCCGGACTGGATATGAGCTGTCTTCTAGGGTTATCTCTGAAAGATGAATCTGCCCTCCTACAATTCCAGTAACAGGTGTGTAGAAAATTTTGAGTGTCTACAGATGCCCCTCTTTATCATATTCATGCAATGCAATAGCATGGATATGATAAAGAATCCTAGACACTTGAAATGCAACAAAGTAAACATGATGCTATGTGGAGCAACATGGTGCAAGTGTATGATGTATATGTATGATGCATATATTTTGTTGGATTGTTCTCCAACATGCTGGGGATGATTGCCGGCTCCCTGTTGCTTTCATCGGGGATGACAATAAATAAGCAGCCTAATGAACTATCATGGGCGTGCGATCCACAGCTAACAGGAATCTCTAGGATTGTTGACATTGGGGTTATCACCAAAGTCCTGAATCCTTGATATAGACTTTATTTCGAAGATGTTCCTATTGTGTAAAAGAGATCTGTGGGGATAAAGCTTTGTCTATTTGAGGATGTGTATAACATATTCCATCATCAATCCTCCTCGATGTTGTTGACCCTTCCTGGTTTATATCACCAGGAAATTTTAATGTTCTGTTGGATTTACTACCAATAATATGTGTTGTCAGGGCTACCTGACCTTCGTTGACGTGTGAACCAATGGATGACCACGCGTTGTAACCCCCGCCGGGGATCTGTTTGATCCTCGCTGACGTGTGCATCA
Source organism: Panax notoginseng (assembly GCA_016801055.1). Lineage (NCBI taxonomy): Eukaryota > Viridiplantae > Streptophyta > Magnoliopsida > Apiales > Araliaceae > Panax > Panax notoginseng. Next base: position 102,382,549 of record CM029020.1, read on the forward strand.
ATGGATGAAATCCCTGCTGGGGAGAAATGCCAAGGCTGCTTGACTTTTATTGATGTGTATCACCTGATGCAATCATCGAATGGCTTCCGATGCGTCGTTGGGTTTACTTGCCAACGGATGTACTGATGTCAAGGTTGCTTGACCTTCGTTGACATGTGCATCAACGGACAATACACGTTGTAACCCCGCCGGAGATCTATTTTTGGACAGATGACCATGCATTGTAACCCTCGTCGGGGATCTACTTGAAAATGTGTACTGCCCCCGCCGGGATATTGTGAAAGCCCCGAACCCGGTTCCCAAAACTCCGCGGATCCGGTACAATCAATATCTCACTATTACAATTATTCTATAACTATTGCGGAAGATATAAACATAAATTGCTTATACAATATATTTACACACTAATCCCAAGGTTGAGTAACCTTCACATTAGCACAATTTCTTATCCTATCTGACATACAACATTATTATCATACAATACTATTACAATTAAGCTGCACATAAAATCCCAAGCTGGACTTGGCTTTATCCTTTCCTGTATCCGACGTATGCTTCTTAATCTGCAATGTTAATTATGATATAGCAAGGGTGAGCATGAAGGTTGCACAGCAAGTTTAAATTTATAATTTAGCGATATATCATGATTGAAAGAATCTGAATAATCAGCTGGCTATAATTCAACAATACAATTAAGAACTAGCAGGAATAAACTTTTAACTGAACAAGTATTAAACATGAACAAATATATCTGAACCGAATGGTAATAAAGGTGATCAGCCTTTCACACCTGACTTATACATGCAATGTGTACAAAGTATAATTCTACAATGACAATCAACAATGATTAACCATAAGCATATCTGAATGAAACAACTCTTAGTAGAGTTAAGTAAAACAAGCCTGAACCGTTGATTATCGTTACGCAATTTAATAAGCTTTGTCTAAACACCTAATATAAATAATACCGATCTACACATTAGAATGATATCATCACAATATTTAAAATAACTTAGATACATTATCACATAATCCTATCAGTCTATAACACACATAAGACCTAACCTCAAGTCAAACTTTGACAGTCTGAGTCGAGTTCGGTAAAATTCTAACATCCCAACGGTCTAGTCGGATAATCGTCAAGTTTAAGTTCAATTAAACTCTGCCTAACACTTAACCATTATATAAGATAATTATATTATCGACCAGAATAATTTTCATAAACTCGTAATAATTTTTACATAATTATTATCATTTAAAATGATTTTTCAATCATTAATATCGTATTTAAATGAATTAAATACCACATAATTTCTTTATCATTAATATTTATTTAATACTAAATATTAATGAAAATCATAACATAATATTATAATATATTTATAATATATCAAAGTATTTTTAATACCTTAAAATCATATTTATATGATTTTTAAACTATTAAATTTATTATCCGATAATTACTATTAATATTAAAATATTAATATTTTCATGACAAAAAATCAAAAGTTATATCTTATAACTTAAAATATTTTTATAACACTTAAATCATTAATTCTATTTTTTCATAATTTATTTAATACATTTATTAAATAAATTAATTATCATTAATATTGATTAATTAATGAAATTCATCCTAAAATATTAAAAGTCATTAAAAATAACTTAAAATATTTTCTGATACCATAATATTATTTTTCATGATTTTTCATGCATTAAAATTATTTTTAAATAATTTATTTAATATTATAATTAAATAAATTAAATACCATTTATATTCCAAAAAATATTAAATATTTATGAAATATACTCAAAATAATTAAAAACTATTTTTCAGACTTTAAAATAATTTTTCAGAATTTATTTAGTATTTTTAATAATTAAAAACCATTTATTTCTATTTATTTAATTAAAATAAATAATTTCTAGAAAATAATAATTAATAAATGGCCCTATAGCGATAGAACCGTCGCTATAGGTGTTCTTGAGTGTTATTGAGCCTTCATAGTCAGAGTGCAGGGTGCTACGTTTGACCGGTTGTAACTTTTATGATCCTTAAATTTCTAGACTTGTTTTTGTTTTAATAATGTAGTACTAATGTAATACAACAACTACCAACTAAGTCCATGGCCATACGACACGAAATCAGAGAGATCAAAGCCTCTCAATATTCTGACAACGCTGTTCTTGAGTTTCTGGGTTGCCTAGAAACTCAAGGGTCCTTCTATGCAGCCTTCAATCTTTGATTTCCATGCCATGTTTATGTGATCTTAAGGTTCAATATTGTAGTCCTCATGTCAGTATACAATACCATCTCACTAACTCAACCTAACAACATCAAATGTTCAAGATCTGGGTCGGTCAATATAGGGGTCAAGAACTGTTCTTCAGAAATCTGGGTTTTCCAGATTTCTTCATCCGACTGGTGGTCAACGGTAGTTTGACCTTGATTATCTTTCAGTACGGTTATGATCTAAGTTAGCTAGTAACTTTAATATGCAGTCGACATGTCAGGCTACAAGGATCAAGCAACAACGTAGCCTAAACATTAACAAACCACAAGATCTGAGGCCACAAAAAGGTTATCAGGAAACTGATGGGTTTCTGGGTTGCCCAGAAACCCTTTTTCTTTCTTGGTCAACGCAGTTTGACTGCCTATAACAAGAGATCAAGACATGATCCAACCCAGTCTCCAGTTTCAGATCAAAGCCTACATGGCATAGAACAGATCCAAAGCATAAAAGACACAAAACATCAAACACATACAGATCTAAGGCCTCTGACATTTGACTGTCAGGCCATTTTTTTCAAATTTTCCAGATTTGCAAAAACTTCAAAATCGTGCATCTAGATGTTATGGATCCATGATCCAACAACCCAAATCACTTATTAACACCCTAATACACAACTTTAACCAATTATTAACAACATCTAACATCAGATCGTAAAATTTTAAGATTTAGGGTTTTTTATACCTTTAAAACTTTGATCCTTGAACTTTTGATCTCTGATTTGATATTGGAAAGTTAAAGGTTGATCTAGCCCTAACTTAACACTCATATTTACTCTCAAATCTCAAATTCTAGAGAGAGAAAAGTCTTGGACAAAATAAAAAGTAAAGTAAGTATTTTACTTAACTTTTATCTTTGATTTTTGGATTCAATGAATGTAGTGTTGTGAGGTGGCACCAAAGATCAGATATGGTAAGATATTTAACACATGCCAATATCTAAATGGATAAGTCAACACGATTTGGCAAGTCTTTTACTTAATCATTAAGAAAAGGGTATTTTAGACATTTCATATTTAATTTTAATGGCATTCTCGTCATTTGCCCTAACCCTTAGGGTTTAGGGTTTAACCCTGGAATTTTTATAATTTCATTTCTAAGATTTCTAAATTTCGATTTTCAAAATAGAAAATTAATATTCCAAGATTATAATTAGGATTTTCTAATTATATTAAAATTTACTAATCATTAATCAAGCTTACTAATTAGGATTAATATTTCCTAATTAAAATTTCTAATTTAGTAATTAGGTTTCATGATCGTGTATTAGGGTTTATAACCCAAGAATTAGGGTTTCTAAATTATTAAAAATCTAATTAATAATTAGGATTATCCCTAATTAGGTTTGTAATTAAAATACATAAACCTTATATATAGCATTTAAATTCCCAAATTAGGATTTTAATATCCGAATTAGGGTTTCAAATTTCCGGAACTAAAATTAGGGTTTTCAGAACTGGTTTCTAGGGTTTTTTTTATCAGACGTTAGGGTTTCCTAACTGAACGTTGATGATCTAAATATATACCTAGGGGTTGGACACTGATATAGTTACTTGGTAAACCCTTGACCCTTAACCACATAATGTACTCATATAATACCATATTCACAGAACATATACACTTATATACTTAATCCTGAATAATTCAGCACAAAATTTTTAAATCCAAAAATTCATTTTCAGAAATGTCAAATCCATACACTTATTTTCTGTCTAGATTTATTATTTAACCTTTATTCAATAATTTAAGATTTAAATAATTTTCTAAATTCTTGGGTCGTCACAGATATGTACTTTGACATATGAAAACGAGTGATGCCCCCGTCGGGGAAACTTGAAAATGTGTGTTGCCCCCGTTGGTGATATGCACTTCGACATATGAAAACGCGTGATACCTCCGCCGGGGAAACTTGAAATTTAGGCCAATGACCCTGAATTGGCGGCATTGGATCTGCGTAAGGTATTGCCGAATGTGATCTGTATTTATTGAGATCATCGGTATAGTGTACCCTGTGTTTGGGCGAATACCAATGAATGATATGAAAGCTACATTTGGCCCAGAAAAACAAGGATTTCAGGCTATTCCGCTCAATCGCGTAGCATTTTTATCTCTGATTTGGCCTTTTCAGCTTGTCAGAACTCCTTTACAACTCGAACTGGACCGAGCCGGAGGGGTGGGATCCACGTAAGGGTATAGCAGGTATACTTGCAGCAGCCGCAAGTGTACCTGCGGCCAGCCGTGGATGGCTATTAATGGGCTGATTTGCTTTTGCAAGTCATTTTATGTTGCGTCGCACAGGAAATCTGAGAGCTCTTCTTCAGATCTGCTATGTTCGGACGTCTTTCTGCAAATTCTGTCACCGTACAAGTGTTCTACATTGTCCTGGTAACGTATGCATGTCTTCTTTTCCAGTTTTTATCTGTTGGAAAATGACTTTTTATATGAAATGCATCTAAACACATAGTAGCGAATATACATGCTCAAATGACTTGATAAAAAATATTCAACATATTAAATGTTAGTATTAAACCATGCTGAACGTAATAATGTGAAAAAATTTGACTTCTGAAATAGTCAAATTGGCACCTTTTCTGCTATTTGTTATCCTATTTGAGGACACATGTGACAACCCCAAAATAGGTTCATTCCACCCAACCCATTCCGAGTCGTCAGATACATGGTACAGAAAACAACTACAACTTTATTACAACAATTGTCGTGCAAAATACAACAACACATATGCTGTGAGTTTGGATACAAATATATACCAAATGTGACTCATGTTCCAACCGTGGACATCACCTCACAATAACACCTTACATAAAGGTATAGTCAAAAACTGTTTTAGAAATTAGAATCTTTGGGAAGTGCTCAAGGAAACCTTCGTACATGGGAGGCCACGCGTCTAGGTTATGATAGATATCATATGGCCACAGAATTATCCTTGGTTGACCCAATAGACCCCAAAGAAAAACGAGAAGATTACTATCATATTCTTCCCAATGGTGAGTCTTCTCTTGACTTATCATTATCTCCACTGTCTCTAATTGAGAATTATACTTCAAACAAATACCAAGATTATATAGGTAGTGCCCATAGATATACTCAGCAAGTGGATGAGCACATCCCTGTCTTATGATGACACGAGGTTGTATGTCGTCAGACATCTTGTATGATAGTGGCAAACCACCCTTCCAACGTTGGGTACACCTTACCCTATTGGATTCACCAAATATAACTACTAAATGAACTTTTCTATACTGCTTCGGGAGAACATCCACAGCTAGAGACCACTGTTCTATTTCCCCGTTACCCTCGCTCGACCCAGCTACACTCTTATTACCTGAAAGGAATTGTGAAGCAAAAGGGTGAGCACAACTAGCCCAGTAAAGAATATCATGACTAAAGATAATTAAATTATCAGTAGCCTTCATCAATAATAAATCAGAGATTTAGAACATATGGTAAATGATAAAAATTTCAACCATAGTTGCAGCGGAACGAGCAATCCATTAGAAGAGTCAAATAGACTATAAAGTCTATTATCTTCTCCATGTTAAAAATCCATCAACAATGTTTTATCCCTGTAACATCAATCAACAGTTCCTTTCCACAATCATATGAATAACTCATAATCATAATTGTGATTCTAAATTTTTCTTCGCACCCAGGACGAAGAATATTTTCATCACATGTCTTTACCTGAAACATCAAAGATCATGGTTATACCAAATCACAGTTCCTGTTCATAATCATACTAATAAATCCATCTTTGCACTACGACCAAAGATATTTAACAACAGTTTATCTTTGCACTACGGGCCAAAGATATTCATCAACAGACCATCTTTGCACTACAGGCCAAAGATATTCATCTACAATTCATCTTTGCACTACAGGCCAAAGATATTCCTCAACCGTTCATCTTTGCATTACTGGCCAAAGATATTCAACAACAGGTCATCTTTGCACTACGGGCCAAAGATATTCATCTACAATTCATCTTTGCACTACAGGCCAAAGATATTCCTCAACAATTCATATTTGCACTACATGCCAAATATATTAATACCTCAAAGAATATATAATCATTTAAGAATTTATATAAACAATAATTATAACCATGTTGATCATTTCACCTTTGCACTTAAGCTAAAGATATTCAATTATAAATTCAATGGTCATGATCATACCAGTCAACAATTCAACTTTGCACTACTAGCCAAAGAGAACCCATAGTCATGATCATACCAATAATTTACCCATCTTTACACTCAAGCGAAAGAGAATTTCAACATCAAGGTTATAAAAATGTTATATATGATTATAAAAATAATATGGTCAAAACATGGATTTAATTTCAAGAGCAATATTCATAAATCAACTATAATTTGGTTAGAAAAAGAAACCAATTTTGTCGTGAATAGTAATTCATGAATAGTAACCTCGACTCAAAAAGGTAGAAATTCCACAATAAAATCTATACCAATATTTCGGTATAATGATATTGAAAGAATAACATTTCTTAAGCTTATAAACAATTTATTAATGCATTTAATCATCATAAAATGTCAACTCTTAAGATTTCATCATCAATAGCCAAAACCCTCATCAAAAATCTGCATATACCTCATATAGGATTCTCAAGCCATAAAATCCTATTTTCCAATTTTCTTTCCTCACAAAACATATTTAATTCATTTACTCATAACTAGACCATTTTCATAAAAAATACCAAATCAGTTCCAAAAATATTTCTTTTCTGGGATTTAGCATAATATAGTCCCATAGTGAACATATATTTTTCTCAGAATTTTTAAAAGTCATTTACTATTTTTCATATGGCCAAAATAGCCGAATATTTAGACATTTATCAAAAATTGTACTTTTGTCTAAAAATTCTGAAATTTACAGAGTATACTTCTATCATATACATGTACTCCCAATAAAAATTTCATCAATTTTGGAGTTAACCACAAGGAATTATAAGCTGTTACTTTTAAAATAGTCTTTTCTCATAAAATTCATAACTCTCAATCTATACATCCAAAAATCACCATTTTTGGACACAATCAAGAAAACTCATCAAAATATCATTTCAAATTTTTCCAGAATTTTTGAAGATCAGAAAAATTACGAAACTGAAAATCATAACAACCCTTAAAATCCCTTAATATCCCTTACTATCCCTTACCTCAAAAGAGCAGTACTTCTGATCGGTATAAGGCTGAAGGAAACTTGCACTGATGAATAGCAACTCACCAAGTATCTAAATACTCACAAAATACACTTAATAATCTAGAGAGAGAAAGAGAGAAAGCTTATGTTTCTGGTGTGATTTTCAATTCTAACTTAGCCCTCTATTTATAGGAAAATTTTGGTAGGTTTGACCTGCAACCTGATGGCTTTACCTGCTACTATTCCCACCCACCACATTTGAAATATAATTCAGCACATTTCTTCACCAACCACAAGTGGGGCCCACCAATTCTAGAATTTTCCACCAAAATGATAAACTCCGAAAATTCAACAATTTCTGAACCAGTCATCTCGTAAAATTCATAACAAATCATACATTCATTTTTAACGGTTCAAAATTTGTGGACATATACTCAACTTATATATGTATAACATATCCAAATATTACTACGATCCAACGGTCGGATTAAAAATTATAACCCCCGCAAAATATCTCAAAAACCCTGATTTTTAATACCTCCATTCCGACAAAAATACGGATAAAAATCTCAACATTAACTCCTTCATTTTTTAACCACAAAAATATATCCCTCATTTATATCCACATAAAATAAATATTTTCTTATCATATGAATCAATAATTAATTATTCACAAATAATATTACAGAATCACATTTATGACAACCAGGCCGTTCCCAGGAAAGAGGGGGCTTTCCAATAAGGATTTCTCCTTACTAACGCGCAATTAGATGACCAAACCTCTCCTTAGACAGAACTTTCTAGACATTGCCAATAATGCTATCTAATAATACTATTCAAATAATATGAATTATTGATCTGATAATGGAAAATACTGTGCAGCAACAATTATTGAACAACAATAATATAAAATTTCAACGTAGCAATTATTGAATCAATAAAATAAAATATTGAACAGTAATTACTGTAACAATTATTGAGTAGTGCCTTCTTACGTAAGAATCAATAATTTCAAAAATACTGTGCAATACCGTGTGCTACTGTGCAATAACGCGTATTACTGTATTTTAACCACCGGGTATTTCAACAGTATTAACGATAACAACTACGCCGTTATTTGTAAAAACTCAAATTTGTCGTTTTTCTTCACCCGACAGTTATTCGTTATGGGGCCCACAAATAGCTGCGCCGTCGTACGAATATTCTCCGACAGAAAGAATATTCCACGATCAAACGAATATTCCCCGACAACAATGATTATTTTATAACCACTTGCTTATTTTGAAAAAAATTCATATTTCACCCATAACTTTAAACTTTTATCAATTTAACCATTTACTGAATAGTAATTATAAGAAAAATTGAATACTTTTATTTCATAAAATTCGGGGTCTTACAATCTCCCCTCCTTATGAAATTTCGTCCCCGAAATTTACGTACCTGGTATTTCGAAGAGTTGAGAATACCTTGCTTCCATTTCAGATCTATCTCTCAGATCATCATGATTTCTCCATTGCTCATCTCCCATGATAACTTCATTTGGGTTCCTCATTTGTTGGGAAGTCATGACAACCGCCATCCCTCGAACTACTCGGCTTTGACTTGTCTGGAGCAGCATTTGGCGTCATCATTACCGTTGGAATATACCTTTCTATAGGACATATTCCTCCCTCAACTGCCTCTTCGTACTCCTCATTCATGATCTGAATCATCAATCTTCGATCCATATCGGATTCAGGTTGACCGCTATGTACAGGGTAATTCAAAACTCGATGTTGGGTTCTCCCAATTGCTTTCCAAAAAGAGAAATTCATATCATCTATTTTAGCCTTCTTAGATCGAACATCTCTTTCCACAATATCCACGTGTCGTGCGGCTTTTGCCCATGCATCACTTATTCTCACTCGTTCAATTTTTTCTTCTTTCAGCTCAGATTCCATTTTTATCATCTTATACTCTGCCAAAGAATGCTTCTGTTCAAGCATCACATATCGGGTAACACAAGCTTGAATTGTTGCATCCTTTTGTTCCACGACCGCCTGTCGTTCTTCTGCCTGCTCTTCTAACTCATGAATACGATTTTGAAATTCTACATTTTGATCATATAATACCTCTAATAAACTCTCCTCTGGTACTTCTTCTTCCTCTTCTTCCTCAGTCTCAGCTGTTACCTCTGCGACTATCTCGGGTGCAACTATCAATTCTTCACTCACCACATAGATATCTCTAATTCCTTCTTCGTCTGACATCACATTATCATGGTTAGTGATTAGAGGTATCCCCACAGTCTCATTCACTCCATTGTTAGCATTCTCAGCTGCCATTCTCAAATACTGCCATAAAATAAGGGTTAATTAAACAAATTAACATATCACATAATATCCCAATATTATGACTAACCAACAAATAAGCTTAGGTAGGACACACTAGCGAAGGATTTACGCATCTCTCCCCTCCTAGTTATATTCCCCGATCTCCGCCAGAGATCATATCCCTAAGCTCTGATACCAACTGTGACAACCCCAAAATAGGTTCATTCCACCCAACCCATTCTGAGTCGTCAGATACATGGTACAGAAAACAACTACAACTTTATTACAACAATTGTCGTGCAAAATACAACAACACATATGCTGTGAGTTTGGATACAAATATATACCAAATGTGACTCATGTTCCAACCGTGGACATCACCTCACAATAACACCTTACATAAAGGTATAGTCAAAAACTGTTTTAGAAATTAGAATCTTTGGGAAGTGCTCAAGGAAACCTTCGTACATGGGAGGCCACGCGTCTAGGTTATGATAGATATCATATGGCCACAGAATTATCCTTGGTTGACCCAATAGACCCCAAAGAAAAACGAGAAGATTACTATCATATTCTTCCCAATGGTGAGTCTTCTCTTGACTTATCATTATCTCCACTGTCTCTAATTGAGAATTATACTTCAAACAAACACCAAGATTATATAGGTAGTGCCCATAGATATACTCAGCAAGTGGATGAGCACATCCCTGTCTTATGATGACACGAGGTTGTATGTCGTTAGACATCTTGTATGATAGTGGCAAACCACCCTTCCAACGTTGGGTACACCTTACCCTATTGGATTCACCAAATATAACTACTAAATGAACTTTTCTATACTGCTTCGGGAGAACATCCACAGCTAGAGACCACTGTTCTATTTCCCCGTTACCCTCGCTCGACCCAGCTACACTCTTATTACCTGAAAGGAATTGTGAAGCAAAAGGGTGAGCACAACTAGCCCAGTAAAGAATATCATGACTAAAGATAATTAAATTATCAGTAGCCTTCATCAATAATAAATCAGAGATTTAGAACATATGGTAAATGATAAAAATTTCAACCATAGTTGCAGCGGAACGAGCAATCCATTAGAAGAGTCAAATAGACTATAAAGTCTATTATCTTCTCCATGTTAAAAATCCATCAACAATGTTTTATCCCTGTAACATCAATCAACAGTTCCTTTCCACAATCATATGAATAACTCATAATCATAATTGTGATTCTAAATTTTTCTTCGCACCCAGGACGAAGAATATTTTCATCACATGTCTTTACCTGAAACATCAAAGATCATGGTTATACCAAATCACAGTTCCTGTTCATAATCATACTAATAAATCCATCTTTGCACTACGACCAAAGATATTTAACAACAGTTTATCTTTGCACTACGGGCCAAAGATATTCATCAACAGACCATCTTTGCACTACAGGCCAAAGATATTCATCTACAATTCATCTTTGCACTACAGGCCAAAGATATTCCTCAACCGTTCATCTTTGCATTACTGGCCAAAGATATTCAACAACAGGTCATCTTTGCACTACGGGCCAAAGATATTCATCTACAATTCATCTTTGCACTACAGGCCAAAGATATTCCTCAACAATTCATATTTGCACTACATGCCAAATATATTAATACCTCAAAGAATATATAATCATTTAAGAATTTATATAAACAATAATTATAACCATGTTGATCATTTCACCTTTGCACTTAAGCTAAAGATATTCAATTATAAATTCAATGGTCATGATCATACCAGTCAACAATTCAACTTTGCACTACTAGCCAAAGAGAACCCATAGTCATGATCATACCAATAATTTACCCATCTTTACACTCAAGCGAAAGAGAATTTCAACATCAAGGTTATAAAAATGTTATATATGATTATAAAAATAATATGGTCAAAACATGGATTTAATTTCAAGAGCAATATTCATAAATCAACTATAATTTGGTTAGAAAAAGAAACCAATTTTGTCGTGAATAGTAATTCATGAATAGTAACCTCGACTCAAAAAGGTAGAAATTCCACAATAAAATCTATACCAATATTTCGGTATAATGATATTGAAAGAATAACATTTCTTAAGCTTATAAACAATTTATTAATGCATTTAATCATCATAAAATGTCAACTCTTAAGATTTCATCATCAATAACCAAAACCCTCATCAAAAATCTGCATATACCTCATATAGGATTCTCAAGCCATAAAATCCTATTTTCCAATTTTCTTTCCTCACAAAACATATTTAATTCATTTACTCATAACTAGACCATTTTCATAAAAAATACCAAATCAGTTCCAAAAATATTTCTTTTCTGGGATTTAGCATAATATAGTCCCATAGTGAACATATATTTTTCTCAGAATTTTTAAAAGTCATTTACTATTTTTCATATGGCCAAAATAGCCGAATATTTAGACATTTATCAAAAATTGTACTTTTGTCTAAAAATTCTGAAATTTACAGAGTATACTTCTATCATATACATGTACTCCCAATAAAAATTTCATCAATTTTGGAGTTAACCACAAGGAATTATAAGCTGTTACTTTTAAAATAGTCTTTTCTCATAAAATTCATAACTCTCAATCTATACATCCAAAAATCACCATTTTTGGACACAATCAAGAAAACTCATCAAAATATCATTTCAAATTTTTCCAGAATTTTTGAAGATCAGAAAAATTACGAAACTGAAAATCATAACAACCCTTAAAATCCCTTAATATCCCTTACTATCCCTTACCTCAAAAGAGCAGTACTTCTGATCGGTATAAGGCTGAAGGAAACTTGCACTGATGAATAGCAACTCACCAAGTATCTAAATACTCACAAAATACACTTAATAATCTAGAGAGAGAAAGAGAGAAAGCTTATGTTTCTGGTGTGATTTTCAATTCTAACTTAGCCCTCTATTTATAGGAAAATTTTGGTAGGTTTGACCTGCAACCTGATGGCTTTACCTGCTACTATTCCCACCCACCACATTTGAAATATAATTCAGCACATTTCTTCACCAACCACAAGTGGGGCCCACCAATTCTAGAATTTTCCACCAAAATGATAAACTCCGAAAATTCAACAATTTCTGAACCAGTCATCTCGTAAAATTCATAACAAATCATACATTCATTTTTAACGGTTCAAAATTTGTGGACATATACTCAACTTATATATGTATAACATATCCAAATATTACTACGATCCAACGGTCAGATTAAAAATTATAACCCCCGCAAAATATCTCAAAAACCCTGATTTTTAATACCTCCATTCCGACAAAAATACGGATAAAAATCTCAACATTAACTCCTTCATTTTTTAACCACAAAAATATATCCCTCATTTATATCCACATAAAATAAATATTTTCTTATCATATGAATCAATAATTAATTATTCACAAATAATATTACAGAATCACATTTATGACAACCAGGCCGTTCCCAGGAAAGAGGGGGCTTTCCAATAAGGATTTCTCCTTACTAGCGCGCAATTAGATGACCAAACCTCTCCTTAGACAGAACTTTCTAGACATTGCCAATAATGCTATCTAATAATACTATTCAAATAATATGAATTATTGATCTGATAATGGAAAATACTGTGCAGCAACAATTATTGAACAACAATAATATAAAATTTCAACGTAGCAATTATTGAATCAATAAAATAAAATATTGAACAGTAATTACTGTAACAATTATTGAGTAGTGCCTTCTTACGTAAGAATCAATAATTTCAAAAATACTGTGCAATACCGTGTGCTACTGTGCAATAACGCGTATTACTGTATTTTAACCACCGGGTATTTCAACAGTATTAACGATAACAACTACGCCGTTATTTGTAAAAACTCAAATTTGTCGTTTTTCTTCACCCGACAGTTATTCGTTATGGGGCCCACAAATAGCTGCGCCGTCGTACGAATATTCTCCGACAGAAAGAATATTCCACGACCAAACGAATATTCCCCGACAACAATGATTATTTTATAACCACTTGCTTATTTTGAAAAAAATTCATATTTCACCCATAACTTTAAACTTTTATCAATTTAACCATTTACTGAATAGTAATTATAAGAAAAATTGAATACTTTTATTTCATAAAATTCGGGGTCTTACACACATGAGCAAAAGGTAAAAATGCAAAGTAATCCTGGTAATTAGGCTACCCTTATGGATTGATGACTTTGACTTTTTAATGCAAATAGTGTGTATATGACCGTTGACAGGTGTGCTACTAAATGGCCACCTAGTCATGCCTATGTGCATGTGGATAGTCCTATTTATAGAGGAAACTATGGCAAAATTTTTCAAAATGTAGGCATTGAGTAGTCATGCATTTTTAACTCTACTGTAGATGTATGTTAAAGTAATGCATGCATGTAGTCATAAAATACATTTTAAAAAGAAAGCTCCAGGTTTCAGAATTACCACACCCTTTTTGAGGTGATTTGGAGACTTGTTGTTTAGATATTATGAATCTGGATCAGCCGAGTAGTTCCCGCAGGACCACTTCTGGTGTACGGAGGAGGGCTTCTGAAGTACCTTGACCCCATTTTGTTAGATATCCTCGTCGTCTGGTGGAGGCAGTGATACGTCCAGTCCAGGTTGATGTGACGGACGTCGAGGACGAGGAGGAGGATGTTCCGGTTGCGAACCCCGCTCCTGCTGCAAATGTTCCCTGTAGGGACCTCCCGAGTATTCAGGTGGTAAACCCAGAGCTTCTAGGTGGCTTGAGTCGACATCCCTCGATGTATTTGCATGGTAATGAGGTATCAAGTTAAACCTTAATCTTCCTTCTTTCCTATTGATGAGGAGTAAAGGATTTTGATGTCGATCTGTATTTTATGTAGATTCCCGGCTTTACACAGCCTTGAGGGAACTTGTTTAGCATTCACTCCATGTACCAGGCTCTGCATCTTGACTATAGAGCAATTGTTCATGACTGGGGATTTGGGGCGTTCTTTTCCATCCTTCCCCGCCGCTGTCCCTGGAACCCTCAGGGCATTGTCGGAGCGCTAGTTTCACCAAACTTAGTCTCTCTATTTATTAGACTGTGAGGTGATGATGATGCTGATGGATTGGCAGTTTATCACATGTATGGAGTTTGGAGGGGCACCAGTGCCTTGCACGGCGGATATTACCCCCACTACCGTCAGATCCTTATTAGGAGTTCTGGCCGAGGCGCTCAAGGGTAGGACTATCCGTACGGGTCCTTTGAGCGTAGATGCTATGAGTGGGCTGTTGAGCGAGCCCATACCAGCTGATGTCAGAGTCAGGGATCGCATTCTTCGGCGATTGTTCTTGATAATCATTAGGGGCTGCTTCATAGTAGATAACTCTTCTTTGGTATCGTTCGCTTTGATCAGCGCCACGTGACATGTGGACCGTATTGGAGAGTATGATTGGAGTTCCTACACCTTTGCCTATTTCCTCAGGGGCATGCGTATACGCTCGCAGGGCTTGACCGAGGCTTGGTTAGGATTTTACCCCTTTCTGCTGGTGAGTATTTCTCTTGTAATTTACCATGTACAGGTTAAGAGTGTTAACTGACAACAGATGTTTGCCTTTGTGTTGGCAGTTTTGGGCCTATGAGAGGCTCCCATGTTTACGTCCTATGAGTGTATTAGGGTTTGATACCTATTCATGAGGACGACGATGTCATCATTCCATACTGGCGGAGGTCCCTGCAGCTGAGGGTTTTACTCATTGTCACCTACAGCTGGAGTTATTGACAGCTGATGTCATCACATGGATTCCCTATTCTGGGGAGCACTTGGCCACTTGATTTGAGGATGGGTACCCGACTGGTGTTGAGTACGTGATTTCCACCTGTAGGATTCCTCTCTTCACAGATGGAGGATGGGAGCTCTTTTTAGGAGAGCGTGCTATTAGGAGCACCATATGAGAGATCTGTATATCAATCTTGCCTCCTGCCAGGCGTTATTGGCCTATGTCGCAGTCACTCGTCATTGATATCCCATTGTTGGGTGTTAACGGTTTTGCATTGTCAGAGGGTCCCAGCACTCATGATGTATTCCAGCATTGGCGGATCCCTCGTACCATTAGAGCCTAGACCCACGCCACTCAGTTCATGGTGGATATGGTTCTAGGATCTATGATGATGACGGATTGGCTAGCCTGTGTCCGAGATCCGACTCATATGACACAGATTGATAAATGTTAAAGTTAAGGGTGATATATGAATTTTTTTTCAAAATACACAAGTGGTTATAAAATATTCATTGTTGTCGGGTATATTCGTTTGGTCGTGGAATATTCTTTCTGTCGGGGAATATTCGTACGACGGCGCAGCCATTTGTGGGCCCCATAACAGAATAACTGTCGGGTGAAGAAAATGACAAATTTGAGTTTTTACAAATAACGGCGTAGTTGTTACCGTTAACACTGTTGGAATACCCGGTGGTTAAAATACAGTAATACGCGTTATTGCACAGTAGCACACGGTATTGCATAGTATTTTTGAAATTATTGATTCTTACGTAAGAAGGCACTACTCAATAATTGTTACAGTAATTACTGTTCAATATTTTATTTTATTGATTCAATAATTGCTACGTTGAAATTTTATATTATTGTTATTCAATAATTGTTACTGCACAGTATTTCCCATTATCAGATCAATAATTCATATTATTTGAATAATATTATTAGATAGCATTATTGGTAATGTCTAGAAAGTTCTGTTTAAGGAGAGGTTTGGTCACCTAATTGCGTGCCAGTAAGGAGAAATTCTTATTAGAAAGCCCCCTCTTTCCTGGGAACGGCCTGGTTGTCATAAATGTGATTCTGTAATATTATTTGTGAATAATTAATTATTGATTCATATGATAAGGAAATATTTATTTTATGTGGATATAAATGAGGGATATATTTTTGTGGTTAAAAATGAAGGAGTTAATGTTGAGGTGTTTTATCTGTATTTTTGTCGGAACGAAGGTATTGAAAATCAAATTAGGGTTTTTAAGATATTTTGCGAGGGTTATAATTTTTAATCCGACCGTTGGATCGTGGTAATATTTGGATATGTTATACATATATAAGTTGAGTATATGTCCACAAATTTTGAACCGTTAAAAATGAACGTATGATTTGTTATGAATTTTACGAGATGACTGGTTCAGAAATTGTTAAATTTTCGGAGTTAATCATTTTGGTAGAAAATTCTAGAATTGGTGGGCCCCACTCTTGGTTGGTGAAGAAATGTGCTGAGATTTTTATTCAAATGTGGTGGGTGGGAATAGTAGCAGGTAAAGCCATCAGGTTGCAGGTTAAGTCTGTTTCGGCGTGCTAACATTTTCCTATAAATAGAGGGCTAAGTTAGAATTGAAAAACACACCAGAAACATAAGCTTTCTCTCTTTCTCTCTCTATATTATGAAGCATATTTTGTGATTAATTAGATACTTTGAGAGTTGCTATTCAGTGCAAGTTTCCTTCAGCTTTTCATTCCAGTCAGAAATACTGCACTTTTGAGGTAAGGGATAGTAAGGGATTTTAAGGGTTGTTATGTTTTTCAGTTTCGTAATTTTTCTGACCTTCAAAAATTTTGAAAAAATTTGAAATGATATTTTGATGAGTTTTATTGATTGTGTCCAAAAATGGTGATTTTTGGATGTATAGATTAAGAGTTATGAATTTTATGAGAAAAGACTATTTTAAAAGTAACCGCTTATAACTCCTTGTGGTTAACTCCAAAATTGATGAAATTTTTATTGGGAGTACATGAATATGATAGGAGTATACTCTATAAATTTCGGAATTTTTGGACAAAAGTACAATTTTTGATAAATATCTAAATATTCGACTATTTTGGCCATATGAAAAATAGTAAATGAGTTTTAAAAATTTTGAGAAAAATATATGTTCAATATGGGACTATATTCTGCTAAATTCCAGAAAATAAATATTTTTGGAACTGATTTGATATTTTTCATGAAAATGGACTAGTTATGAGTAAATGAATTAAATATGTTATGTGAAGTAAGAAAATTGAAAAATAGGATTTTATGGCTTGAGAATCCTATATGAGGTATATGCAGATTTTTGATGAGGGTTTTTGGTTATTGGTGATGAAATCTTATGAGTTTGGCATTTTAGGATGATTAAATATATTATTTAGTAAAGTATAAACAATTAAAATAAATTGTTTATAAGCTTAAGAAATATTATTCTTTCAATATCATTATACCGAAATATTGGTATGTATTTTATTGTGTAATTTCTACCTTTTTGTGTCGAGTTTACTATTCATGAGTTACTATTCATGAGTTACTATTCACGAGTTACTATTTACGATAAAATTGGTTTCTTTTTCTGACCAAATTATAGTTGGTTTATGAATATTACTCTTGAGATTAAATCTATATGTTGATTATATTGATTTTATTATCATATATAACATTTTTATAACCCTAATGATGATATTTCTCTTTGACTTGAGTGTAAAGATGGGTAGATTTTTGGTATGATCATGACTATGGGTTCCCTTTGGCTAGTAGTGCAAAGTTAAATTGTTGACTGATATGATCATGACCATTGAATTTATAATTGAATATCTTTAGCTTAAGTGCAAAGGTGAATTGATCAACATGGTTATAATTATTGTTTATATAAATTCTGAAATGATTATATATTTCTTTGAGATATTAATATATTTGGCCTGTAGTTTAAATATGAACTGTTGATGAATATATTTGGCCTGTAGTGCAAATATGAACTGTTGATGAATATATTTGGCCGTTAGTGCAAATATGAACTGTTGAGGAATATCTTTGGCCTGTAGTGCAAAGATGAATTATTGATGAATATCTTTGGCCTGTAGTACAAAGATGAATTGTTGATGAATATCTTTGGCCCGTAGTGCAAAGATGGCATGTTGTTGAATATCTTTGGCCAGTAGTGCAAAGATGAACAGATGTTGAGATGAACATGACCAACTGGTGATACAAATGAATATCTTTGGCCGTAGTGCAAAGATGAAGTTATTAGTATGATTATGAACAGGAAATGTGATTTGGTGTAACCATGATCTTTGATGTTTCAGGTAAAGATAGGTGATGAAAATTATCTTCGTCCTGGATGAGAAGAGGAATTTAGAACTACAGTTATGATTATGAGTTATTCATGTGATTGTGGACCAGAATTGTTGATTGATGTTACAGGGATAAAACATTGTTGGTGGATTTTTAACATGGAGAAGATAATAGACTTTATAGTCTATTTGACTCTTCTAATGGATTGCTCGTTCCGCTGCAACTATGGTTGAAATTTTTATCATTTACCATATGTTCTAAATCTCTGATTTATTATTGATGAAGGCTATTGATAATTTAATTATCTTTAGTCATGATATTCTTTACTGAGCTAGTTGCGCTCACCCTTTTGCTTCATAATTCCTTTCAGGTAATAAGAGTGTAGCTGGGTCGAGCGAGGGTAACGGGAAAATAGAACGGTGCTCTCTAGCTGTGGATGTTCTCCCCAAGCAGTATAGAAAAGGTCATTTAGTAGTTTTATTTGGTGAATCCAATAGGGTAAGGTGTACCCAACGTTGGAAGAGTGTTTTGCCACTATCATACAAGATGTCTAACGACATACAACCTCGTGTCATCATAAGACAAGGATATGCTCATCCACTTGCTGAGTATATATACGAGCACTACCTATATAATCTTGGTGTTTGTTTGAAGTATAATTCTCGATTAAAGACAGTGGAGATAATGATAAGTCAAGAGAAGACTCACCATTGGGAAGAATATGATAGTAATCTTCTCGTTTTTCTTTGGGGTCTATTGGGTCAACCAAGGATAATTCTGTGGCCATATGATATCTATCATAACCTAGACGCATGGCCTCCCATGTACGAAGGTTTCCTTGAGCACTTCCCAAAGATTCTAATTTCTAAAACAATTTTTGACTATACCTTTATGTAAGGTGTCATTGTGAGGTGATGTCCACGGTTGGAACATGAGTCACATTTGGTATATATTTGTATCCAAACTCACAGCATATGTGTTGTTGTATTTTACACGATAATTGTTGTAATAAAGTTGTAGTTATTTTCTGTACCATGTATTTGGCGACTCAGAATAGGTTGGATGGAATGGACCTATTTTGGGGTTGTCACACTGAAGGTGCTGCGGCCAATTGATCCACGATCCCTTTACCTTTGATAGACTTCTGCGTCACGTAAACGATGTCAAATTATTGTAGGATCAACTGCCACCTGGACAGTCGACAATTCAGTATGGGCTTGCTGAACACATACTTAAGAGGATCCACGCGACATATGAGATGGGTTGTGTGCCCATGGAGGTAATGCTATAACCTCATGGAAGCCCATGCTAAATCACAACAAGTCTTCTCAATCAGAGTTTACTTGTGTTCACTGCTATTGAATCTTTTGCTAAGGTAATAGATAGCTCATTCTCGGCCTCTATCGTCTTTTTGACCCAACATGTAGCCCATGGCATTGTCACTTATGGACAGGTACATGAACAGGGGAACACCATCCTTATGTGGTACCAAGACATGAGCTTTGACTAGCTGCTCTTTGATTGTAAGGAAGGCCTTCTGGCACTCATCATTCTATTTCATGGAGGAGTTCTTCCTTAACAGATTGAAGATAGGCTCACAGGTTGCTGTGAGTTGAGAAATGAACCGGCTAATGAAGTTGATTCTTCTCAAAATCCCCGTATATCCTTCTTTGTATGCGGAATGGGCATTTCCGTAATGGCTTGAATTTTGGTGGGATCCAGCTCAATCCCTTTATGGCTGACTAGGAATCCTAGCAATTTGCCTGATTTAACTCTAAAGGCGCACTTAGCTGGATTCACCTTCAAGTTATACTTATGCTACCTGTTGAAGAGCTTTCTGAGATGGTCTAAATGATCTTGCTCCCTTCGGGACTTGACAATAATGTCATCTACCTAGATCTCTATCTCTTTGTGCATAAAGTCGTGGAAAAGAGCCATCATAGCTCGCTGATAGGTGGCTCTGGCATTGATGAGGCCGAAAGACAACCGTTTGTAGCAAAAGGTTCCCAAGGCATGATGAATGCAGTTTTCTCACGATCCTCTTCAGCAACCATGATCTGATAGTACCCCACAAAGCAATCAGTGAAAGAGTACATGCCGTATTGAGCAGTATTGCCAATGAGAATATGGATAAATGGCACGAGAAAGCTATCTTTAAGGCAAGCTTTATTCAGATCCCGATAATCCATGCAAACTCGCACCTTTCCTCCAGGCTTAGGCAAGGGAACGATGTTGGATATCCATTCAAGATATGTGGACACCATGATAATACCAGCATGAAATTATTTCACAATTTCTTCTTTCACCTTTAAACTCCACTCAGGTTTCAATCGCCTAAGATTTTGCTTGACTGACTTGAATCCCTCTTTAATGGGAAGGTGATGAAGGACAATGTCAGTGGACAAACCCACCATGTTTTCATGAGACCTGCAAACACATCCTGGAATTGGGTTAATAGTGTAACCATGTTATTCCTCTGGTTTGGGGTAAGGTCTGAACCAATCTGGATTAACTTAGGGCTTTCTAAGGTTCCGAGATTGAAGGAGGTGATTTGATCAAGGTTGGGTTTAGGTTTGTCTTCGACCCATTCTTTGATCTCCTGAGGCACCTCAATGTCCTCTTGTATTTCTATCAAGTCTGAGTCCAACTTTTCATCAAAGTTACAATCCTTGCGGAGAAGAGGCATCTTATCAGCAAGTACAGGAAAATCAAAGTTCAGAGTCCTGAAACAAAATATGCTTTCACTTAATATATATGAAACTGTTTAATCATACAAAGTGTTAGCATGTACTGACAAAATAACTGCTAATATTATACAGAAAAGTAAGCAGTTATTATATCTACAGGACAGAAAGAAGTCCTTCCCATTTTACCTTTGTCAACCAATGTAAGGAGTTCTGCTCTAATTTACAAGGGAAAAGTCCTGGTGGATGGTAGTGATGGAAGGGCTGTCATCGTCCTCCTTCTCCCGAATGAAGACCATTACGTCTGGGCAATCATTGTCTGGGTGTATCTATTTGTATGCTCATCATGAACAATGATGTGTATGCCTGACATCATTCGGACGATGTCTTGTTTAATTATTCGTTCCTCTTCTTCCACCTTGGGATCTGTAACAAAGACTTCCTTCCCTTTTACCGTATCGGTTTGGGAAATAATATAGCCATTACGTTGGCTGGCACCTTTATCGGAGTTTGTGAAGACTCTGGATTTACAGGTGGAGATAATCGCCGTATGGCTGAAACTGAAGGAATCTGCTTATGTTTATGTGGATTCCTATAACTGGAACTGGTAGAATAGCCTAGTCTAGCTGTCCCAATTTGATTGGACACTTGAATCGAGTGCTTAATACCCTGATTACTTTTACCCAGCCCTTATCCCGATTGGTGTCCCAATGACATCATTTCTTTAGTAGCTGCCATTACTTCGACAAAAATTTTGGGTATGGGAAATGGTGTCCCAATGGAATGGTTTTGAGTGTTGCTCACTTCCAAACAATGAAAACTGACAGGCTTAATATCAAAATTGAATCTAATGAGTGGCATGTCACCCTGTTGAGGACATTCCGGTTCAGCGTTGGCTGTGACTAGGCTATTATTGATAATGTATTTAAGTTGTTGATGAAGAGTGGAAGGGACTGCCCCGGCCATGTGAATCCACGGTCTCCCCATAAGCAGGTTGCATCCTGTATCTATTTTGAGCACGTGAAATGATACACAGAATGTATGGGGACCAATCTCAATTGGCAGCTCAATCTCTCCGACTGAATTTCGGCGGGATCCATCAAAAGCTTTAATAACCGTATGGATGCTTCAGATTTGTTTAAGATTGACGTTCATTTTCACCAACGTAGCGTAAGGACATATATTCATAGACGAACCTCCATTTACCAATACTCCAGCTTTCATTTATCCAGAGGACAAAAACGCAATGTGTAATAGTTTGCAATGACCGGTCCCTTCGGGCGGTATGTCATCATCAGTGAAAGATATCACATTGTTGTTGAAAATGTGATCAACCAGATGCTGAAATTTTTTCACATCCACTGATTTCGGCAAGTAGGCTTCTTCCAAAACCTTTAATAGAATCATCCTGTGATCCTCGAAAGTTAGAACCAAGTCTAGTATTAAAATTTGATGTGGAGCTTCTCTTAAGCTTAAAACCACATTTGCTTCATTATGACCCATAATACGAAGGAATTTTTCAATCTTCTCCATGAGAATTTTCCCCTTTAATTTGATGGTATGCTTCATCACCCGTCGGGGAAGACACAGTGGATTTTCCTTCGACACTGCAACAGTTATATGAGAGGTGGATCCTTCAGCTTCTCCATAATTCCAGGGGACTTTTTGTAAGATAATAACAGGAAATTGTGGTTTGAATGGTAAGTTAATTGGCTCTGGCGCAGCCACTTTCAAAGGATTGTCAATTCCTTTGAGTTGAATTGCTTTGTAATGTGAATGGTTTGACAATCCCATCAGCCTCAGCGGATATAACTGCCACCAGTCCCTTCCATTTAGTAGGACAAGTATTTTCACTCTCAAATAGCACAATATCGTTGTCTGCCAGTTGCAGGACACCACTATCAATTAGATTCTGAATAAGGTGGCGGAGTGCCCAGCATTCTTCCGTACTGTAACCGCGAGAATGGGAGTGATACTGACATACTCCATCAGAATTAAACCGTCCTGAACGGGGATTATGTAATAACCAATAATTTATGTGGTACACTGTAAATAAATATATTAAATAATCTTTAATATATTAAGGATGATTAAGTGATTATGTGAATAATATGCTATAATATTTAAAGGAAGTCTCACTAATAAGTTAAATAAGTCAGTGAACTAATTTAGGTATTTTAATAATCTAGAAAATAGATGTAAGATGTTAAACCCTAATTAAATACTCAATAAACTTGAATAAGACAAGTCTAATTGGGTTATGTGAGTGAATTAATATTATTAATGAATAATAATATGAAAATATTAATAATAATGAGCATAAGCTCAAGAGATAATAATGAAAAAAGAAATAATAATTAAACAAGCCCAATTATATTTTTAGTGTGGGACTTGTAGATAAAATTAATTTTAGAGCAATTGGTTTATTAAATTAGACCAAGAGGTCATGTATAAGATAAATATAATAATGGCCCAATTGAATTAATGGGGAAGCCCAAGTTCAATTTTTTAGTAAGCATGTTAATAAAAGTGCAAACCCATTAAACATTTAATTGCAAGCCCAATTGTTAAGCCCACTTAGAGAGGTTATTATAGTCATTAATTAAGCAAGCTAATAAAAAACAAAATTGATGAATTAAGAGAGCATGTGGCCAAAATTAGAGGAGTGGAAAAAGGAGTGGAATGTAATGATTAGGTAGCTTTAGTAGGTAAACAACTTCTTTAGTTGTCAACTTTTTATTTGGATAACACTTTAAGTGTTTTTTGCAAGTTATCTTTGATATGATGAGAGAGTAAGTAAGATATGGATTTGAGATGCAATCTAATCATTTGGATTATGCTAGCAAATTTAGAACATCCATTTTACTCTCATTTTATTTGCTAAAGAAAAAAAATTAGAGAGAGAAGAGAAAAATACTAGAAAGAGAGAGAGGAACTCGTGGGGAAGAAGAAGAAGAAAGGAAGAGAAGCTCATGCACCCAAAATTATAACCTACTGCGGGTATAGAAGAAAGGAGGCTAAAAAGTCAAGGTACAAAATTAATTTCTAGACTTTATTTACTTTTCTTTATATGGATTTGATGGAGAAAAGGATTTTGTGATTTGAAAATTACGACCCTTTTATTTATGTGTTTTATGTAGATTCATGAATGAATCTAACTTGTTCAAGTATTTAAAAGTGGATCAAAAGGAGAGAAATGAAACTAGGTTTCTAGAAATCTAGAAAACCCTAGCTTTCGATTCCTTTGAACAAATGGTATGTTAAATCTAGACCTTCTTTTCATGATCCGTTGAAGAGTGGTTCTAGATATATGTGCTAACTAGTTCACCCAAATGGTAGAACATGAAAATCACGTGTTTAGCAGTCGTGGTATGTGTTTTGTTCAAAATAGTCCACGTAGTGGACAAAAAGCTTTAAAAAGCTCTCTGGCCAGTCTGTCACGAGGGCAGTTTCGTCCCTTTAATTTGCTTTAAAAATTCAAGTAAACTTTGGGGAAGTAATATCAGAGGTTAGGTAGCTCCTGTAAAAATTTGAGAATTTTTGGCCATACGGTTTGAGAGTTATGCATTTTACGGTCGGTGACTACTTTTAAAACTTTAATCAAATAACTTTCTGTGTATTGATCCAAAAACTATGAAATTTTTACTAGAAGTACATGTATATAATAGGAGCCTACCCTGGAAATTTCAAAATTGTTGGAGTTAATTTCGATTTATGAAAAATCTGGCAATATTTGGACATTATGGACTATTTAAATATAGTAAATAAATTTTAAAAATTTCCAGAAAAATTTATTTTCATGAGAGGATTATATGTAGATACTGTCCAGAAAAGAAATGGTTTTTGAGTTGTGTTGCTATTTTTCATATAAATGATGTTATATGGTTAAATAAATTTAATTAAATATATGATATCAAAAATGTGAAAAATATGATTTCATGACTTGAGGTCCTTAAGTATGGTTGATGCAGATTTGTGGCGAGGATTTCGGTCAGTGGTGAAGAGTGACTTTGTGTATGGTATTAGTGAAAGAAAAAGTAATTAAATAAATTGTTTATTAATTCAATAAATGATTTAAAATATCTTTGCATGACTAATGATATCAGATTAAAATATTATTGGTAATATTAGACTTAAATATTATTAAAAGTTAATAACATTAGTTTGAAATATTATTATTTAATTAATAATATTAAACGGGAGATTAAAATAAGAGAAATTACTTTATTTTAATCGTAGTCGTTGAATTTGGTAGGGAATGGACTATATTATGTTTGTAGTAGATTGAATTGAGAAGTCAGGATACTGAAATGGATTCAGGGTTACTGAAATGATTTCAGCTTACTGTAGCTGATTTTAGTTTGCTGAAATGATGATTTTAGGATACTGAAATATATTTTGGTTTACTAAAATGATATTTCAGTTTACTGACATGTTATCTAGCTTATTAAGATGACATATAAAATGGATAACTTATAAGTACAAGTTATGATGTGATTAAAAGACTACCAAAGTATAACAATAACATTAAGACTTAAATGTAATGTCTAATACTGAACTATATGTTTAAATATTAGACACTTTAATATAAGATGATAAGATTATAAGTGAGTTATGTTATGACTAATCGAAAGATCAATTATAGGTCTTTTCTCTAAAGAAGTTAAAGTAAATTGCTTAGCATACTGACCGCAATTGAGGCACGTTCTCTAACTCAAACTTGAGTTATTTATTTCAAAACATGTTAGTGAATAATTATTGTTGATTATTCACATCTATATTGATTATTTATACTCGCACTCGGTGCAATTAAATTCATGTTCTATTATTATTGAACTGTGAATTAGTTAAAGTTCTGTTATTCATGAACTGTTTAAGATATGGATCTATGCTCATTGTATCAGATAGATCAAGTATGTTTAAATTTGTTAAATCAAATATGTTGTTAAAAGTTGTTCTTCACCAATTGACTTGGTAAGGACTCAAGACTGAGAAAAAGAACAATTTGATTAAAGCATTATTGAAAAATAATTATTGCTCATACATTAAGTGTTTATTCATAATACACCAGGAATGAAAGGCTGATCCCCTTTATTATCAAAACTTATTAAAAGGATCAGTTTAAATACTGACAACCTTAGCATATGTTCATGGTCATTATGACCACTCAGCATCTGTTATTCAATTATTCGAATATTCAGTTATCAAAACTTAATTCATGTTCTTTCACTATTGATTTCTATTGTTGAACATTGAACAATAAATTCCTTGCTAATCGTGATATATCTTCCTTGTATTTAAACTTGCTAAGTAAATTTATTGCTTACCCTTGTTATATCATTACATTTATTTTAGCTATGCCAGAGACGTCCAAGAAGGACAAAGGCAAAGGAAAAGTGCAGGAATAGATAATGAGAATGTTTTTGTATTATATTATATTATGTACATTGGTAATGTAAACCTTTTGTGTTACTAAGGGTAACTTAATTAAGGTGTGTATAAATTAAGGTTAATAGACCTTGGGATAATGTTAGAAGACTTTATTATAATGAACAATGTATGTTTATTATTTCGCAATAATTTATAGATTGTTTATGAGAATGAATGGATTGTGAGCACCAAACCCGGGGTTTGAGAACTCGGATTTGGGGCTTTCACAGATTGGTATCAAAGCCGTAGGTTATAAACTTTATGATGCGAAACCTAGGTTATAACCTTAGAAGAAAACTCGTATAGAGTATGCTAAGAGGCGGATTGTGGAGATTCATCTAGTATAGTTGTACATAATAAAATATTGTTTCATTTTTTCAATGAATATATTTTATTGTGATATTGATGTTGTGTTTGTTTGGTTATAGGATGCCTGAGGAAGGACAAGGTAGCTATACAGTTAAGCAAGAGCTGATAGATCCCGTAGAGGATCATGCTAATAGTGATGAGCGTGACGAGGATGTGATGGAGGTTTTGTTCGATGAGAACATAGCGCTGGAGAATAGAGTGACAGAGTTAGAGCAGGAGAATGCCACTTATCAGTTTACTAAAACTCAATACAAGGAGCTGGCATATCAAGCTCAGAACGAGCTTGCTGAGATGAAGATACAGTTGCAGGAGCAGATGACCTTGGATACACATATGGTTGCCAAGAATGCTGAGCTGAGGGAGATACTAGAACAAGAGCAGAATAAGTTTACGATATTGACTATTGAGCATCAGGCGTTGCACCTGAGGTTTGACTTAGAGATCGCTGAAAGGATCCGAGTTGAGGATGCCTGAGTACGAGCAGCGAGAAGAGTGGATCAGTTAGAGGTTGAGGCAGAGGCTGGACGGGTTAGGATGGAGTCCTTGGGACGAGCTTTAGATACAACATATTATGGTCCCCAAGTAGGAGTGAGGAGATCCTTTGAGATTGGCGAGTCGAGTCGATCTGTTAGACGTCAACTTATGGATGGACTCATTCCACCAGAGCAGGAGCATGCAAGCACACCCTCTCCAGACGCGGGGTGGGTGATAGTTTAATAGCTTTCTATTGTATATAGATGCAGTAGAATCCCTTTTGTTTGTTAGGATTTTATGCTTGATGTAAACCTCAGTCTGTGCAAGGTAGTATGTAAATATGATGTATCCCTATATTAGGTGTGTAGGGGAGTATGTCTTTCGATAGATCCCATCTCTGGATGTTAAGAATGGGATAGTTAGCATTTATAAAAATATGCTAGGCATGTGTACGACACTAAAAAATTTGGTATATGAAATAAAATGCAGTATTGTGACTAAATGTTTGATTGAGTAGATAAATCTTGAGAATGAAGATAGTTGGTTATCTCTGTGACAATTGAAAGTTGTATTAAACTAAAATGGTCATTTCTGCAAGCTGAAAAGAATATTTTAGTAAACTGAAATGGATAGTTCAGTAAGTTGAACATGAAGACAATATTATTGTTAGAGTTTAAATTACATGTTATATTTTAAACACTTAGAAGATATATCATATAATTAAAACTATATGTAATTAAGGTTTTGTTTGTTCAGATAATGCCATCGAGACGTCAAAATCGTAACAGAGGGAGGAGAGATCTATAAATAATGAAGAAGGCCAGGTAGACCTAATGCAGAACTTTGTTGATATGTTAGCTCAAGCAATGCAAAATCGAACACCAGTAGCTAGAGGTAGGCCAGATGTTGGATTGGTAAATTTTAAAGACTTTAAAGTAGTCGGACCACCAGAATTTAAGGCAACCACAGACCCTATTGAAGCTCAGACCTGGGTGAAGGAGATGGAGAAAGCATTTGTGATTGCTAGAGTAGCAAAGTGACAAAAGACAACATTTGTTACCTATTTAATGAAAGGAGAAGCTAATTATTGGTGGGAATCAAACATGCTAGAGCCGGAACAGCAGTGGTAACTTGGACAAGGTTTAAGGAGTTGTTCTTCGAGAATTATTTCTCATCGAGCATGCAAGCCAGAATGGAAGTGAAATTTCTTGAATTGAAGCAAGAGAACATAACAGTTTTTTAGAATATGCATCCAAATTCAACGAGCTAGCAAGATTTGCACCACATTAGGTGGACACCGAGGCAAGAAAGGCGTGCAGATTTGAGAATGGATTGAAGCCTTGGATGTAAGACCCCAACTTTTATAAATAAAGATGAATTTTTATAAATATCATTTTTGAATATTATGAAGTTAATTTGATATAATGTTGTAGTTGTGGGTAATATTTATAAAATTTTGCAAAGTAAGCAAGTTGTTATAAAATATTCGTTTGGTCGGAAATATTCTTTTTGTCGGGGATATTCGTACGACGGCACAATCATTGGTGGACCCCACAACGGAAATTATTGTCGGATTGAGAAAACGACAAAAATATTTTATTAAAAAATAACGGCGGAAGTTTTACCATTGTTACTGTTGAACTACTCGGTAGTAAAAGTATAGTAATACGTGTGGTTGCATAGTAGCACACGGTATTGATTATTAATGCTTATGTGAGAAGACACTCAGTTTGATTCCATTATTGTCAGTTAATAATATGAATTATTTAGCGATAATGACGTTTTGTTTTATTCGTATTATTAACGTAATAAAACAGAAAATCTTTTTATATAAAACAAAATACTTTATTAAAGTTATTCTATAAATAGAATATATTATATTTATTTAAAAGATTTTTCTTTAAATATGGACCGTCAGATTAAAGTAATCAATCTGGACCGTTCATGGATTAGTTACTATGCATTCTTTTTTCTATAAATAGGCTCATTCTTCATTTTTTTCTTCGAATTCACTGAACTCTAGAGAGATAAACTATAGAGAGAACTATAGAGAAAGAGAAGAAGAGTATTCTGCTATTTAACTACTTCCTTATTTCAGCTCGTTCTTTAAAACGGTAAGGGGTGTTATTCTTTTTATTCATGAAGAGAACTGTTGTTATTCCATTTCTTATTATTCTGTTGGAATAACCTGTATACGCGGTCTACCCTATATTGGTGACATTCTTCTATTATTCTGTTGGAACATCCTGTCTGTGTGTTTTACACCGGACCTGGGTCTATTATTTATTATTCTGTCGGAATATCCTGTCTGTGGTTTTACGCCGGACCTGGTTCCATTATTTATTATTCTGTTGGAATAACCTGTCTGTTCGGTCTATCGCATGCATGGTGATTTCTTTTGTTATTCCATTCTTTATTGTACTCAGTTGGTTAAGTTTTGACTTCTATACTCCATGAAATTTGTGGAATATCCTTGATATTGCGTTTCATCCAGTATCTTTTCATGAAAATATTCTTCTAAGCATTCTTGAATTTTACTCCACAATGCAGTATCATGTTGACAATTTGGACGTTGTTAATTCTTGGATAAATTAATTCTTGAACTTGTTTTATTGAATTCTTATATCATTGTCATCATCCTCATGTTTATAAAATGTTGAAAGTCATCTGTGGCTGTAGTGCATAGATGGACTTGGTATGATTATGACCAGGGATTATTCGGTATAATCATGACCGTAATGTTACAAATGATGTGGTAAAAGTCCTCATTGGCCCGTAGTGCATTGATGGACAGTTGTTGGCATGATCATGACCATTAATGAATACACGAATATCCTTGGCCGTAGTGCAGGGGTGATTCGATGATGTGGATTATTTTATTAAGCTGAGTCTCAGCGATCACAGTGTTGAAAAATCTTTTAAATCATAAAAGATAGTAGAGTTTATTTTCTACTTGACTCTTTTAATGGATTGCTTGTTCCGCTACAGTTAAACTTGATGTCTATTATATTTTATCAGTTTAACATTGTTGAAGGCTAATGATAATTTATTCTGCATTATCTTAGTCATAATATTTCTTACTGGGCTAGTTGAGCTCACCCTTTCTTTCACTGTTCTCTTCAGGAAATGAGAACGTAGCTGGGACAAGTCGGGGTACGGAGTGATGGTCCGAATGATAGTATTAGTTAGTAGTCCTCACTATTCTATGTAATGGTGTGTTAATAAATGTAATGAGGACTCCTTTTGAGTATGAATACTCTCTAGAAGATAATATTTGTATTCAAACTCACAGTTTATGTTTTGTCGTATTGTACACGACAGTTGTATTATAAGTTGTATTTGTATTCTGTACTATGTATCTGACGACCCAAGATGGGTGATGTATACCTAATTTTGGGGGCGTCACAGTTGGTATCAGAGCTTAGGGATATGATCCCTGGCTAAGATGTGAGAATAGAACTAGGAGGGGAGAGACGGGGAATTCCTTCGCTAGTATGACCTACCTAAGTTTATTTGCATGGTATTTAATTGGTCGGTCATAATATAAGGATAATATATGACATATCAATTAACTTTTATTTTTGTGGCAGTATCTGAAAATGGCATCTGAGAATGTTGAGAATAGCAATGGAGCACAGACGACTGTTGATTCACCACATATCAATAATCAGGATAATGTGCATCAGGAAGGTGACAATCCTCATGCAAACAACAACACTGACCAAATGATGAATGATGGAATGTTCAGAAGTTTTATGCAATTCATGCAACAACAGGTGAAAGCGGCTCCTGTCCACAACGTAGGTGGAAATACTGGAAACTCTCAGGCGGTCACCGCTAAACAGTTTAAGGAGCTGGGACCACCGGAGTTTAAGGGAGAACCCAAACCACTTGTAGCTGAAACATGGATAAAGCAGATCACCAAGATATTTGATGTCTTGGGTTGCTCCGAGGAGCAAAAGGTTCCCTTTGCCGCCTTTATGTTGCGAGGAGAGGCAGATTACTGGTGGGAATCGATAAAGCGTACTCAACCTGCCGCACTGAAGATGTCTTGGGAGAAGTTCCAAGAGCTGTTTAACGACAAATACTTTCCCGAGAGTATTCGTCACATGAAGGAGGTGGGAGTTCATCAAATTGGAGCAGAATAATATGACCGTGTCGCAGTACGAGGCAAAATTTGCGGAGTTATCCCGGTTTGCGTCCCACCTGGTGGATAATGAAGAAAGAATGACGCGGATGTTTTTAAGAGGTTTGAAGCCGGAGATACGTCAACATCTTGTTTCTCATAAACTGTGTTTGTATTCAGATGTTGTAAATAGGGCTCAGTTGGTGGAGCGCGATAACGAGACAACGCAACCAAAAGAGAGCAGCCGGCAAAATGATAATACCAGTGAAGCAGTCATCGAAGCGGTGACAACAAGCGTGGAGGGAATCAACAGGCCAGAAATGGTAACCACTTCGGTGGTAATCAGGGCCAAAACAATAAGAATGGGCATTTCAAGAAGAGGAGATTCAACAATGATGGAAAGACGTCAGCACCAGCACCTGTCGTTAGGAAGAAGGAGAACGACCACCTATCATATGTTTCAAATGCGGAGGGGAGGGGCACATCAGTCCAAACTGCGCGATGCCGTCCAAAGCATGTTATAATTGTGGAAGAGAAGGTCATTTAGCCCGATTTTGTCGTTTACCGAAGACAAATTCAGCTAGGATGGAGGCACCAAAGGCGTCCCAGAAAAGTCAAAACCGGTTGTGCAAGGGAGAGCGTTTGTTGTGAACTCCCAGAGAGCAAGGAACCCGAATGAGGTCATCACGGGTAAGCTTATCATAAACTCTAACGAAGTCTATACTTTATTTGATACCGGTTCTACCCATTCTTTTATTTCTCCTACTTGCGCTCATCGATTAAATTTGATTCCGGAGAAATTAGACTTTGACTTAGCAGTTGAAACTCCATTGGGAGAAACCTTCATTACATCCACGGTTTATAAGTCTTGTTTGGTTCAAGTTGGTACCCACACATTACCTGTCGATCTTATTTCATTAAAAATACTTGCATTTGACGTGATTCTAGGGATTGATTGGTTAACTACTCATCATGCAAAAATTGATTGTTTTCGTAAGGTTGTTAGCTTTCATATTCCTAATCGACCTATTATGCGAATTCAAGCAACCAAACCATTAAAATCAATCGCTGTCATCTCAAGCCATAAAGCTATTCGTTTATTGAAAAACGGATGTCAAGCTTTCTTAGCTCATGTCACAGATCTAAACAAAAATACGTCAGTTTTGAATGATATTTCTATTGTTAATAAATTCCCTGACGTATTCCCTGAAGAACTTCCTGGCCTACCCCCAGAGCGTGAAATTGAATTTTGTATCGACCTTGAACCCGGTACAAAACCCATTTCCAAAGCCCCATATCGAATGGCTCCTATTGAACTTCAGGAGTTAAAGACCAACTGCAGGAATTGTTAGACATTGGTTTTATTCGTCCTAGTACTTCTCCTTGGGGTGCTCCTGTTCTGTTCGTGAAGAAGAAAGATGGGAGTATGCGACTTTGTATTGATTATCGGGAGTTGAATCATGTCACCATCAAAAATAGGTACCCATTGCCACGTATTGATGACCTGTTTGACCAGTTGCAAGGAGCACAATTCTTTTCAAAGATCGATCTTCGTTCTGGATATCATCAGCTGAAGGTTAGAACTGAGGATATTCCAAAGACGGCTTTTAGAACTCGGTACGGGCATTATGAATTCTAGTCATGTCTTTGGATTGACTAATGCTCCTGCTGCCTTCATGGATATGATGAACCGGGTATTCAAGGAATATTTGGATCACTTTGTGGTCGTCTTTATTGATGACATCCTTATTTATTCCAAAAGCCGTGAAGATCATGAGCAACACTTGAGGCTGGTACTCCAAAAGCTTCGTGAATACAACTTTATGCCAAGTTGAAGAAATGCGAGTTCTGGCTGGAAGAGGTAGCATTCCTTGGGCACGTAGTATCAAGTCGTGGAATATCGGTTGACCGGCAAAGATTGAAGCTATTCAAAGCTGGGAGCAACCTAAATCAGTGACCGAAGTACGTAGCTTTCTTGGTTTAGCTGGTTATTATCGGAGATTCGTGGAAGGATTTTCTCGAATCGCTACTCCATTAACTCAGCTGACTCGGAAAGATACAAAGTTTGGTTGGAGCGAAGAATGTGAGCAGAGTTTTCAAGAACTCAAGAGGAGACTCATTTCAGCACCTGTTCTAACAATACCATCTGGCTCGGAGGGATTTGTCATCTACAGTGATGCTTCGAGCAAAGGGTTGGGATGCGTTCTCATGCAACATGGAAAAGTCATAGCCTATGCATCAAGACAACTCAAGGAATATGAGAGGAATTATCCTACTCATGATCTAGAGTTGGCAGCTGTTGTCTTTGCACTTAAAATTTGGAGGCATTACTTGTATGGGGAGAAGGTG
Organism: Panax notoginseng; assembly: GCA_016801055.1. NCBI lineage: Eukaryota > Viridiplantae > Streptophyta > Magnoliopsida > Apiales > Araliaceae > Panax > Panax notoginseng. The sequence goes on from CM029020.1 coordinate 102,416,851, forward strand.
GAGATCTTTACGGATCATAAAAGCCTCAAATATTTCTTCACTCAAAAGGAACTCAACATGCGACAACGACGTTGGCTTGAACTGTTGAAAGATTATGATCATACCATTCAATACCATCCTGGAAAAGCGAACGTGGTAGCTGACGCATTGAGTAGAAGATCATATGCGGTACAAGTGCAATATTAACAACACAAAGGCCCATTTTGTGTGACTTGCAAAGGATGGAGATAGAGTTAAAGACTCCAGGGACCCATGTGATGATGGCGAATATACGAGTAGAACCGACTTTAATCGATAAAGTTAAAGCTGCTCAAGCTACAGACCTGGAGCTGATGCGTATGAGGAAGAAAGTGCAAGAAGGTGCTATGGGAAGCAAGAATCGATGAAGAAGGAATACTTCGAGTCAACTCCAGACTTTGTGTTCCTAACAACCCTGATTTAAAGTATGAAATCATGATGGAGGCGCACAACACACCGTTTGCAATCCATCCTGGAAGTACCAAAATGTATCATGATCTTCGTCATACATTTTGGTGGAGCAATATGAAGAGAGAGATAGCGTTGTTTATCTCAAGGTGTCTAACTTGTCAACGAGTCAAAGCGGAGCATCAAGTACCAAAAGGTCCATTGCAACCACTTGAAATTCCAGAATGGAAGTGGGAGCACATTACCATGGATTTCGTTACCGGTCTTCCTAGGGTTTCTCAAGGTATTGATGCGATTTGGGTCATTGTTGATAGATTGACCAAGTCTGCTCATTTCTTACCGATACGAGAAACTTATACACTTGAACGTCTTGCTCGTATGTACATAAACGAGATTGTAAGACTGCATGGTATGCCAGTATCCATAGTTTCTGATCGAGACCCAAGATTCACTTCACGATTTTGGGTTAGTTTACAAAAAGCTATGGGCACGGAGTTACGATTTAGTTCAGCATATCATCCTCAGACGGACGGACAATCAGAGAGGACTATTCAAACTCTTGAAGATCTATTAAGACTCTGTGTCTTTGACTTCAAGGGAAGTTGGGACAAGTTCTTACCATTGGTGGAGTTTTCCTACAACAACAGTTATCAAGCAAGTATTGGCATGGCTCCATTCGAAGCATTGTATGGAAGAAAATGTCGTTCTCCAGTATGCTGGGATGAGGTGGGTGAAGCAACGTTGTTGGGACGGAGTTGGTACGTATGACTACAGAAAAGATTCAAACGATCCGACAACGTATAAAAACCTCACAAGATCGACAAAAGAGTTATGCTGATCTTCATCGAAAGGACGTGGAATTTGATGTAGGAGATCATGTGTTCTTACGTGTTGCTCCATGGAAAGGAGTTACGAGATTTGGAAAAGAGAGGAAAGCTCAATCCTCGATTCATCGGTCCATTTTAATCCTCGATCGAGTAGGAACTGTGGCTTATAGACTCGCTTTACCGCCAAGTATGTCTCGTGTTCATAACGTTTTTACATATCCATGTTACGCAAATATGTGGAAGACCCGAACCACATTATTGAGTTAGAACCGGACGAAATAGCGGAGAGATTTGACGTATGAAGAAGTTCCTGTTCAAATCTTGGATAAGAAGGAACATATTCTACGCTCCAAGGTTATACCTTAAGTCAAAGTTT